>JAYESA010000003.1:98339426-98344426 GCA_036927795.1 Iris macrosiphon | reverse complement strand
TCGTCCGAAACGCCCATTTCTCCGCGACACGACTTCACGTGTCCGAACGGAGACACGCACTAACCCTCAAGACACCCGACAACGTCTACCTAGGTCCGTCTAACCTAGGACATCACCCAAAATTGGGCCAATCTCGGATTCCACCCGAAATTGACACAAACCCTAGTGTCAAAGTCTCCAAACACAACCAAACTTATTCCAACTTCCTCCCACGGGTAGGCTTAGGATCTAGAAAGGTTCTAAACCACTAATTACACTACATAAGAGTAATTATCAAGGGGAAAGTTAGGGTTTACCTCTTGGGAGTTGGAATCCCAATGCCAAAGTCTCCAATCCACTTGAAATCACCTCCCTCAAGCTCCAAGCCTCCAAATCTAGCCTTCACACTAAGTCTAGGCTCTAAACACCTAGGTTAGGAAAAAATGTAGGGTTAGGGTTTATACAAATGTAAGAAATGGAAGAAAGAAGAGAAGAAAGAAAGACTTACTTGAAGTGGAAAAAAGAAGAGAAGAAAGAAAGACTTACTTGAAGTGGGAAGAAGAAAGGAAGAAGAAAGAGTGGAGAAGAAGAAGAAGAAGAAGAAGAAGAAGAAGTGATGAAGAGAAAGGGGGCTGTTGTGTGCACGGGCTGGAATGGGGTGTAGGGGTCGGCCACATGCAATAAAGAGGGTTTCCTAAGTCTCCAAAAGACCAAAATGCCCTCCCTAACTTGGGTTTGGGTTTCGGGTTCCAAAAGCACTCAAATTAACTCCAAATCTCTCCAACTAACCTACTAAAAATATAATAAATATTCTAAACCCAAAAATAAGTCTCACAAGGGTGTGGGTTGGGTCAGACATGGGTCCACTAGGGTATGATATGAGTCCAGGCTAGCCAAAACCCTAAAACAATCAAATAAAAATATTACAATCACTAATTAAATATAATTATAATTAATTATATATAATACACAATTTATCAAATAAAAAAACCCTATGTTCTAGAATTGGGCAGTGACAAGCCTACCCTCCTTAAAATAATTCCGTCCTCGAAATTAAAAGACGAAACTAGGACAGAAATGCAAGAAAAGAACCATACCTCAGGGCTCGAAGAGATAAGGGTATCGCTCGCGCATTTCATCCTCCCTCTCCCAGGTCGACTCACCTGGAGAGTGATGCCTCCACGCGACGCGAACCAAGGGAATAGTCTGGTTCCTCAACACCTTCTCCCGCCGATCCAGAATCTCCACCGGCTGCTCTGGATAGCTAAGAGTAGGGCCCACCACGATCTCTGAGTGATCCAATACGTGACTGGGATCCGTCACGTACCGTCTCAACTGCGACACGTGGAACACATCATGAACTCCCTCTAGCGTAGGCGGCAAATAAAGCCTATACGCCACGGCGCCGACCCTCTCAAGGATACAGAAGGGTCCGACGAAACGTGGGCTAAGCTTTCCGCCTCCACCGAAGCGAATAGTGCCCCGCGTCGGAGAGATCCTCAGGAACACCAGATCTCCAACCTAGGACAAACAAGGTCTCTGCACTTAGTCTAAAATAAGCAATCGGAATTGATTACGAGGAAACGTATTCTCTCGTAATGGACGTTATTATGTTCAACTACCTTATTAGTTTGGTAGTTTCTGAAAAATTGAATATGTAGTTGATAGATATACTTACAACGTATCTATATAGGGAGTTGTATATATATATATATATATATATATATATATATATATATATATATATATATATATATAAGGTCCCTAAAGGATTTCGTCTAATTGATATAAATAGTTCTACACTCTAGTACACGCTTTCAATCAGGCTGAGACATTGACTTTACAGATTGAAACAATAATGGCGGGTGTGATATAATCGCTTAAGTGAGTATTTGATTAGTTCGAGATATGTGAATAATAAAGTATGCCCTTGCGTATTCATAAAAGAAATCATATTTCGAATTTGCTATTGTAGCAGTCTATGTTGATGAGATAAATCTCATCGAAACTCCTAAAGAGCTTGAGAAACTACCTTGCACTTGAAGTAAAAATTTGAGGTGAAGGATTTGGGGAAGACTCGATTCTGCTTAGGCCTCCACTTTGAGAATTGTACCGATGGTATTTTAGTTCACCAACGAAGTCACACCCAGAAAGTGTTATGTCGTTTTAATATGAGAGAAAAATCCTCGAGTACACTCATGATTATACGTTCTCTAGATGCTAAAAGAGATTTCATCCTAAGGAAGACGATGAAGATGTACTAGGACCTGAAATTCCATATCTAAGTGCAATAAGGGGCATTATTATACTTAGGTCAATGCACTAAACATGACATCTAATTTGTTGTAAATCTCTTAGCTAGATTTAGCGTTGCGCCAAAACATTGCCACTTGAGTAACATAAAAAAAATATCTTCCATTACTTTAAGGGTACTACGGACATAGACTTATTCGATCTGTTACTACACGTTCCAAATATTCATATTTATACGGGTAAAGGTATGTATCCTATATTCCTGTATTTTAATTTATCATGTATTGATACGGTATCATATACCATGTATTGCGTGTACCTGTACTCGATAGTGCACCAATGTATCATGTTTATTTGATTTCTTGAATGTGCCGCGAGAACCATATGGACAAATCAACCATATGGTAATCGACTGATCTAAAATGATTAACTAGACTTATGAAACTTAATTGAATTTTTGTTTTCTCAATAAGATAAACTAGAGACCACCCTAGACCCATAGAGACTCTTGTCTTTTCCATGGACCCTTATTAGGAGCCGTACGTAGAACGGTGTCACGCCCCAAAACCCAAATACTGGAGAGCGATGGCAATACTAGGCCATCTACGTACCTCGAAATACACCGGTACCCTAATATACGGTTACGATTATATAAGATATGAGGGTTACTAATAAGTAATCTTAGGTGTCTCAATCACAAACTAATAAGTAAACTACAAGATGTATGATCATAAGATATATAATAGTAAAACGTTCCAAACAATAAATATATAGATGATCATGAAACTAACAATACAAAATAAAATACTAGCAAGACTATACAATCATACATGATCATACCTAGCTGCAATCTAGAATATATACAACCTTGTTGCCAACATGTGGAAAGAGGATCCCAGAACACAAGGCACTTATTTTGAGCGAACGAACTATGAACTTTATTACCTGGGCCATTTACCATTTTCTTTTGCAGCTTGACAATGTACTTTGAACTTGTAGCCACTAGAAGGATTTATTAAACTTTTGTTGTAACCATTCGATCTTATAGTTTTCCACTAATGATATGGGTACAATTATTTGCTGGGTGATCTGAAGAAAATAATGGCATTATGTCTGTACGAGCCAAATCAAGTTTTTGGGTCAATGGGGTTTAAATGTCTTTGACATGTCAGTATTTGTCATGTTGTCTAGCTATTTGGTTTACTAGTGACACTTTAATTTTCAGGGAAGACCACATTAATTTTCAGGTTTACTATTTGGTTTACCCTAATATACAGTTAAGATTATATAAGATATGAGGGTTACTCGATAATCCACCGGTCAAAGCTAGGTCAAGTAATCTTAGGTGTCTCAATCACAAACTAAAGTAAAAACTACAAGATGTATGATCATAAGATATATAATAGTAAAACGTTCCAAACTATAAATATATAGATTGTCATGAAACTAACAATACAAAATAAAATACTAGCAAGACTATACAATCATACATGATCATACCTAGCTGCAATCTAGAATATATACAACCTTGTTGCCAACATCTGGAAAGAGGATCCCAGAACATAAGGCACTTATTTTGAGCGAACGAACCATGAACTTTATTACCTGGGCCATTTACCATTTTCTTTTGCAGCTTGACAATGTACTTTGAACTTGTAGCCACTAGAAGGATTTATTAAACTTTTGTTGTAACCATTCTATCTTATAGTTTTCCACTAATGATATGGGTACAATTATTTGCTTGGTGATCTGAAGAAAATAATGGCATTATGTTTGTACGAGCCAAATCAAGTTTTTGGGTCAATGGGGTTTAATTGTCTTTGACATGTCAGTATTTGTCATGTTGTCTAGCTATTTGGTTTACTAGTGACACTTTAATTTTCAGGGAAGACCACATTGATGGACTCTCTTGTGGCTGCTGCCGGGATTATTGAACAGAAAGTTGTTGGAGATGTCAGGATGACTGGTATCTGTGTTGATGAAGCAGAGTGGTATCACAATCAAGTCAACTGAGATTTCATCAGAGAAAGTTGTTGGAGATGTCAGGATGACTGGTATCTGTGTTGATGAAGCAGAGTGTGGTATCACAATCAAGTCAACTGAGATTTCTCTCTGATGATGATCTTAAAGCCT
The DNA here is from genome assembly GCA_036927795.1 of Iris macrosiphon. Taxonomy (NCBI): domain Eukaryota; kingdom Viridiplantae; phylum Streptophyta; class Magnoliopsida; order Asparagales; family Iridaceae; genus Iris; species Iris macrosiphon. The sequence goes on along the minus strand of JAYESA010000003.1, from coordinate 98,340,061 downwards.
GTAAGGGAGAAAGATCAGAAAATGAGTATTTAATCAATCTCATCGATTCACCTAGACATGTTGAATTCTCTTCTGAGGTCACTACAGCTCTTTGTATTACTGATGGTGCTCTGGTGGTTGTTGACTGTGGAGGGTGTGTAGAGACAGAAACAACTCTTTGTATTACTAATAACCTTCTTGAAAACTGAGAATCGTACGGGATTGTCCGTGCGATCCTCGATGCACACAAAATAAGAAAATCTTAAAAACCAGTCAATCCACAACTGCCATCATGGCGCACGATGCCAGCTGTCGATGACTCACATAGCGAAAATCCACTATCCTCGATCGCGATACATAAATCTCATAAATCTAAAAATAGGATACATAATAAATACAATCGTATATGAATATGAATACCGATACTGTGAGGTGAAGCCTTACATGAAATCCCAAAAATTTGAAATTTTCTAAGATGGTAGTATATCGTCGGTTAACCATTTGTGCCCTACGCAGCCAGTCAACAGTGCTAACTGGGCTGTCTTTTCACCCATTGGATGTGTTTTCCTCCTATTGTTTGGGTGGGGGGTTGGATTGCTGACATGTTAAGCATCCAATGGTCTCCCACACCATTCCTCTCTCTCTCTCTCTCTCTC
>JAYESA010000003.1:98174426-98334426 GCA_036927795.1 Iris macrosiphon | reverse complement strand
AGAGGTAGGCCCACAAAAACTGTCATTTATTTTTTTGCATCTAATTAGATGCTGTTCGAAATTGACGACCAATTAGAGGCTCCGAAATAGAAAGCAGTAACCCTCTACTTTCTTTGCAACCCAATATCTAATTGGAGTTAAAGACCATTACAACCCTTAGAAAATTCAATATTTTCCTCTTATATCCTTAACATTGGTGATACAAAGAAAGACCAACAATTTATGCACGAATTGCGTGATCAAATTGTGGTGAAAATACATACACAAGTTTGAGATTAATGTAGTTTTATTATTTTTTATGTTGTAGTTGTTGTGAGGTAAGAAACTTGTTTTTGATATATTTTGTAATTGTTTTGACTTGCATGATAATAGTCTAGGGATGTAACATTTCACTTAATTTCTAATGAAGTTATTTTAATATAAATTCAGTTTAAAGTTATCATGGATCATTTTTCGACCTAGCATTAACAAAATGTTCTATTTTAGAATACTTTATAATAAGGGTACAAAGATAAATAGATGTCTAATTTGACATTTAAAAAATAAAAACAAACATATAACCACTAGTTAGTGAAAAAAAACAAATAGCTTTTATAAACCACTAATTAGAGACTTTAATTAGCATAGTTCGCAATATCGACCGATACCGATCCGATACGCTCGATACCGATACGATTTAGCATGTCCCAATCTGATACCAACTAATATTAATACTGACATTGGGGTCTCTTTTCCGTCAATTCGACGAAAAAAATTGAACGAAAAAACCAATCAACAAGAGTGTAAAAGCATAGTAAGGTTGTAAAAGCATGTAAGAGGAAAAAAAAAGTTATATATCGCAGGTAACCAATCGACAAGGGTTACTACTATTTCATTCAATTCTAAAATTACTAAGAAAACAACACAAAAACTACTTAAAATTATGCCAAAATATATAAATATTTTTTTCAATGTTAATTATTTATTAATAATTATTTGCTTTCCGATACCAAAATATTCGATACTAGAACCGAAACCGTCATACTGCCGATATCGCCGATCCCAATGCTCATCGAAAGGGTCAAATACCGATATTGTGAACCTTGTTAATTAGTAAAGTGGGACCCTGACCTCTAATTAGTGGGAAAAAAAAACCTAAATGACAGGGGTTTACTATAGTTATAAAAGATGATTGTAATAGTTCCTAAAATTGCCCCATACTAGTCTTTAATTGTTGTTTAAGTGCCAAATTGATATATTCAAGCACCCAAGAAAAGAGTGAACTATTTGTTGTCTCCTCAGATCCTTGTTCATTAAGCTATCTAAAAGGATGCCATGCAAAAATTAAAAAACCATGCTGAAATAACAAACATCAACCATTGTTTGACATGAACACCAATTCAATAACAAAATTGTTATCTTAGTATAATTGATTGAATGTCACCGGGGATGGCCCAACATTTGGGGCTGGTGAGGGTTATTGCGGAGGTTCTAGGTTCAAGCCCAGGGCTCGCAAGTGGGAAAAGAAAAGAGAGTATAATTAGTTGAAGACAAGGCTCTTAAAATCAAGAAGTAATTCACAGATCCTGTATTAAGGCTGTGGATTCCATTTCCCTATTTGAAAATGTGACTATTGTAAGCTTACTTCTTTAGAAGGCCATACATGGAAGTGGTTGATTGAATAAAGGGGCAAATTTTTGACAGATACTTTAGTCTTGGTGGTTACATGCCTCTATTGCCAAACAGTTGCTGCAAAATGCAGAATGTGATAGATAAAATCATCGTCTTTTCCAATATTTGGATTAGATGTCATCACTTTGCCATATGATGAAAGCTTGTAAAGCAAACTCTTCATATCTATTTTATTTTAGGATTATTTAGTTTTAGGATATCGTATAATATTAAAATTTTGCGTTTAGGTCTCCATATTGTCCAAAAGAGGGTTTGGATCTCGTTCTAAAATTTTACTTGGGCTGACCGTCCAAAATGGAGACCTAAACATAAAGTTTGAATATTATACAAGACCCTAAAAATAAACAAAAATACGTGACGGTTTAGTGGCTTGGGTTATTTAGTTTTGCATTGTGAGGCTTGTGTTACTTGGGTTATCTAGTTTTTTTCATGACCAATCGAGAATGAGACTTGTGACACTCTTGTTTGCTTCTATCCTGATCTCAACAGCCACACAATCCTTTGGGGCTCTTGAGTTGGAAGCATTCAACAATGCAAGCGGGACAAGTGACATCTGACAAAACACGATGCGCCACGAAGTCGTCACCATCGAAACTGTCGCTAGAAAAGTTGTGTGGCAGATGAAATCAGGATAGAAGCAAACAACTGTGTCACAAGTCTCATTCTCGAATGATCATGACAAAATTAAATAACCCAAGTCACACAATTCCCACCATGCAAAACTAAATAACAACCCTCACAAATTCTCATTTTGTTTTAGGAACTCGTATAATATTCAAATTTTGTATTTAGGTCTCCAATTTGGACGGTCGACCAACCAATAGGACGAGATCCAAACCCTATTCTGGACAATATGAAAAAATAAACATAAATTTTCAATATTATACAAGACCCTAAAACTAAATAATCCTTTATTTTAAGTTACCAAACACAATAGTCTAAAAGCAGTTTGGTTTTTCATTTGCTCTTCAATAATTATAGGGTTAATTTGTACAAATAATATTGTTTCTAAATCTTAGATATCCAAGATACAGGTGTTTGATACATTGTTTATTTACAAGGTTCTAAACGGCTGTAGGCGGGTGCACGGAGGAAAGAGTCCGCCTACCGCCTAGGCGGTTGATACATTTTGGACATTTTTTACTATTTTACCACCGTGTTTTGTATTATATACATTTTTTAAGGATGTTTCATGCATAACTATGTTGTAGAACAAAGATTTATTAAATTTTAGTCCTGTAAAAATGAACCATAGGTCCATAATGCTTGCAAAACCGTTTGGCCAAAACATCTTGTTAGGTATTACTCCGCCGAGGAGCCCACCTACGCCGCCAAAGCTCCGTTGGCCGCCTACGCCACCGCTTACCAAAAAGCGGTGCGGAGAGAGACCGCCTACCGCCAAGGCGCTGCCTAGGCAGTCGAAGAGGCCGACATTTAGAACACTCGTTATTTATACATTAGTAAGTCATATTTAAGATAAATCTTCATCGTTTTCCTTTCTATAACCAAGTATTTGCCATATGGTAATGACAGTGACGAAGAATCAAATGAAAGTAAATTCTTTACCAAGTAGGAATGACGTACTCACATATTTCCTGTTCACTTCTTCCAATAATCTATCTCGATAATCCACATACTTCTCACAATCCTTCCTTACAGAAGACACAAGACGTTGCTCTCCAGTCTTCTCAAGGTTCCTAATTAATATGGTTAAGAGTCAACTTGTCTGGATTGCAACCAGATTCCTTCATCAGTCTGTATGCATCCATTCCTTTGCCCACCATGCCAGCTCGCAGATAGGCACCAATCATTTCAGTATATACCCTTGAATTAGGCTGTAAGCCCTCTTCCATAAGTTTAGAGAAAAGTAGTTCAGCAATTTCGATCAGCTTGTTCTTTCCCAACATAAAGTTCATCACTGTTCTAAAAGGCGGCCGCCTAGGCAATAGATGGCTGGTGTCCGCCCGATGCTCACCTAGGCGCCCGTCTAGTCCCTCCGACGCCTGACTATGCATGTTATGAGGTTTTATGGACTTTTTATGTAATTTTCATTAGGTTTTTTGAATTTTTATATATTTTTTGAACCGCCTACATCTAGGCGGCGGACCCGCCTAGCGCCTAGCGCTTTTCACAACCTTGAAGGTCATATTGCTATATAGCTCTGGATCCGGCTTATACCAGACCTCCTTTTGAATAAAGGCAAAGACCTGAAACCCTGCTTTTGTATTAGATAAAAAAAAATGGAAACACAAAAGGTAGGTTCAAGTAAGCGAAAAAGGAAACGTAATCATGTTGGTGTTGCATTACAAAACTTATAAACCAATTGAAAATATCAACAACAACAAAAAAAACCTGGTATGAATATAAAGAAGAATCATTATAAACTATCTCAACAACTGAAGCCTGTCCTTGTCAGACTATAAGTGGGCTTTTATTATGAGAAAACGTTTTTAGAGGAAAAGTAGAGTTAATGCAGTAATGTTTATAACCCAAATGAACAACTATATGTGTCAGTGCTCACTATAAAATTATCTTCCTTTTCCTAAAGGTAAAAATCAAACAAACTTCTTATATAAAAGTTTTAGAAACTAGTGTGTGCGCTGATGACTGTGTGCACATAAGACAAGATATATTTCTCAAATATGTCTACTTGAGAGATGCATCCATATATATATAAAGAATCATGTCCAAACGGCAGCAACAAGTTGTACCTCAAGGGCAATCTCCCACTCATTTTGTCTCTGGAGGTCATCAAGCACATCAACCAGGTCAACCTTTATTAACCATTCTATCCTAGTCCGGAAAACATCTTTTGTTCTAGTAGATGGTGAGGACTTGGCTATCTTGAGGGCTTGAATGGCCTGGATTGCTTCTGTAGATGACGTCTTCCCTCTCCATAACAGCTTCCTTGACCCTCCTCGCAGCCCACAACAGATTGTGGAGGAAAAACAGGAGCTAGATTTTCCATCTTGAACTAGCTTCGGAAGTAGGAATCGGGTGGTACCCACGAGAATTGATTCCATGAAGAGAAGTTTGGGAGCGAAAACAAGTAGGTGGATCTTTTGCTTCGCAACAGATAATATGCTGAATCTACTATACTAATATACCCGTAGATATCATATCATTATCATATAACCTGTAAAAAACAGAACATTTGGTAAACTTACGTGTATGGAAAGATCCGATGTCAATTATATACTCAAGATATTTTGGGTTTCTGACGATATGTTTTATGAAATTATAAATTGATGCAAACCCAGTTCACCTTCTCTTTTCTCTAGTGTCAGCCATTGCTAGGTCTGAGCTTATTACAAGCTTACGAGTTACAGTATTCAGTATCAGAGCTTTAAAGCTAAGTATGAAGAAGAGCAGGCAGTTAATTCAGTTGCTTAGTCAGAGGAGGAGTCACAAATGAGCAGCCAACCTGGCAATTCATACGCCTAGTCAGCAAAGTTAAACCAGCCAGCATTTACATACTGTGTTGATACTTGGTGTGTCAGTATAACTGATACACAAATGTAACAGAATTGTATGGAGATTGTATAAATAGGGAGGGAAGAGAGGAGATTGGGGATCTGGTTTTTGGAATTACAATTTGAATTCTACTTTCTTTTATGTAACTGTCTTCTTCTCCAAAGAAATTCTCCATTAATAAAATTCAAGTTCTCTACTCCCTCTTACTCTCATTTGTTCCACTGTTTTTACTCAATAGACTGAATTAATGGCAAATTCTCATAAGAATTCTGCATTGCCTAGTCTGATGGGCAGAGCTCCCATCAATTTGGTATCAGAGCGCCTAGATCCAGTGATGGAGGCAGAGGAGGATCCGAGCTCAAGTACCAGCGGGTCTCGTCTAGGATCACTAGAGGAGCAGTTGTTTGCTGCGGTAGATCGGAGATTCCAAGTAATGGAAGGTAATTTCCTGCAACTCAACAACAAAATCGATCAATTACTTGAGGAATTGGGGAGATCAGGAAGGGAACAGGAATTTTTCCAAAATACATCATGCTTACCCAATTTTCCACCACCTATGGGACTACAGAGTCAAATTTTGCCCAATTTGACTGCAAACCCTAGCCTGTGCACCACGAATCTGCCAAATCACACATCAAATCTCCATCAACAACCCTACGTACCCAATTTTCACAGAGAATCAACACCACTACCACAGGTTGGCTCTGCAAACCCTCAAATGGGACAGAACAATCCTTATCCAAATTACACTCCTTGAGTACCCAGCAACAATGTTAGAACCACCATTAGTCCTCTGGCTACTGGACTGCATTCACCCACAGCCATCTCTACACCTCTATTTTCCAACACCTCAGAACCAGAATGGAACCAACCTAATAGGAGACTAAAAATACCTGATTATGATGGAGGGATGGATGTTGAAGAGTGGTTATTGAGAGTGAGCCACTATTTCAATTACTACCAAGTACCAGCCACCAGGTGCCTGAATGGGACAAGAGTGAGAGTCTGCTCAGTCCAGATGAAGGGAAGTGTTGCTTATTGGTTTGATTGACTCTTAAAGATCAAGGGAGGGGTTATCAGTTGGGAGGAATTTTGTCAAGCTATTAAGATGGAATTTGGACCCGCACAATTCACCAATCATGTTATAGAACTCAAGTTGTTAAGGCAAGAAGGTTTAGTGCATGAATATGACTCCCAGCTTCAAAGGCTCTCAAAGAGGGTACACGGCATAAATAAGCTTTGTTTAGTTAGCTGGTATATAGGAGGGCTAAAAGAAGAGATTAGGTATGAGATACAGATATCCAATCCTGCAACTTTACCAGCAGCTACTGGCCAGACTATATGAAGCTAAACTATCAGTTTTAAGAAAAACATACAAGAATAACCAGTTTCAGATCAGACAAACAGGAAGTGCCAGTGTTTTGACTTTAACAAACACAGAAGGAATTAGGAAGACCTCCACTGCAGTTACTACAGGAATCTTAGCCCCACGGTTCCTAAACAACAACCTTATACTATTTCTCCTAGTGAGATTGTTAGAAGGAAGAATTTGGGACTATGTTTCCTTTGTGATGAGAAGTGGTTTAAATGCCGCAGGTGTAAGGAGGAAAAATTATATATGCTATCTGCTGATTCAGAATAATTAAATACTTAAGGGTCCTTGCATCAGTCCACTATGAAGTTGAGAGGAACAATCAATAACAAACCAATGATGATACTGATAGACTCAGGATCTACACACAGTTTTATAGACAGTACCTTCAGAGAAAGAATAGGCCTTATACTGACTGATCAGAAGGGATTTGAAGTGATGGTGGCCAATGGAGATAAATTGGGGAGTCAAGGTATGCGTAAGGGAGTAATCATTGACTGCTAGGGAAAAAAAAACTAATATCTAACCTATTGTTGCTACCCATAACTGGATGCCAAATAGTTTTAGGAGCTAACTGGTTAAGCAAACTGGGAAATATTGTGTGGAACTTCAAAGGCCTGGCTATGAGGTATGAGGCTCAAGGATTAGTACACATGTTCAAAGGAGTCCAAACCCAAAAAACTACACTAGCTGAACCATTAGACAAAGATATGAGGCAGAAACCACAAGTTTTCATCATTCAGTTGTGCTCAGTAAGTGTACAGCAAAATAGCAAGTCAGAGGACACATCCAGAAACAGAAGAGAGTCCAGAAGTAGCAAAATTGTTAAGCAGGTATGATCAACTCTTTGATGAACCTAGAGGGTTACTCCCCAAGAGACCTTATGATCACAAAATTCCCCTAATCCCTGGGGCATCACCTGTTTATAGCATGCCCTACAGACGTTCATACACTCATAAAAATACGATAGAAAAATAAGTGCAAGAAATGTTGAACACTGGCATCATTAGACCTAGCAACAGTTATACTCCTCCCCTGTAATTTTAGTAGAAAAATCATATGGGAGTTGGAGGATGTGTATTAATTACAGGGCTTTAAAGCACATTTCTGTTAAGGAAATTTTCCTATACCTTTCATAGAGGAGCTTTTTGATGAGTTGAGTGGAGCTAAATATTTCTCCAAATTGGACCTGAGAGCAGGATATCACCAAGTAAGAATGGATGAAAATGACATATATAAAACTGCATTTAGGACCCATAAGGGACACTGTGAGTTCCTAGTCATGCCTTTTGGCCTCACTAATGTCCCATCTACATTCCAAGCTATGATAAATGCTATCTTCAAAGCGTATCTCAGAAAGTTTGTGATGGTTTTCTTTGATGATATACTGGTTTACAGTGTACAGAGGGAAACTCACTTTGAACACCTAGAGAAAGTGATGCAGACATTAAAGGTTCACCACTTAAGAATCAAGAAAAGCAAGTGCTATTTTTTCCAACAACAGATAGGATATCTGGGTCATGTGATCTCAAGTAAAGGAGTTGAAATTGACACTGACAAGATCCAGGCAGTAATCCGGTTGCTTGTGCCTAAGACACTCAAAGAATTGAGAGGGTTCCTGGGGTTGACTGGTTACTATAGGAGATTTATACAAGGGTATGGGAGTATAGTTGGACCTCTCACTGAATTACTAAAGAAAAATGCCTTCCTGTGGACAGAAAAGGCTCAGTCGGCATTTTAGAAGATTAAACTGATAGTCACCCAATCTCCTGTACTTAGCATACCAGATTTTTCCAAAGAATTTGTGCTTGAGTGTAATGCATCAAGAGAGTGAATTGGAGATGTTCTCATGCAAGAAGGAAAGCCTATTGCATTCCTAAGCCAGCCCTTAAAGGAAAGACTAAGGACCTTTCCACTTATGAAAAAGAAATGCTAGCTATATTGATAGCAGTAAAGAAGTAGAGTCAGTACTTGTGGGACAGGGTCTTTCTAATTCGAACTAACCACAAGTCACTGAAGTATATGTTGGAGCAGAAAGTTTATTCTGATGCCCAGTACAAGTGGATTTTGAAGCTGCATGGGTATACTTATAAGGTGGAATATAAAAGAGGAAGAGAGAATATGGCAGCAGATAGTCTATCCAGGAGAGGAGAGGCATCCTTATCAGCTGTCACCATGGTTAATGCAGATTGGTTGCGGCAATTTCAGGAAGAAATGGAGAGTTCTGCAAACTATAGAAGAAAAAAGGAACAATGGGAACAAGGGTTGCTAGACAATAACAAATATTCAAAGAGGAATAGGCTTCTGTATTACAAGGACAGACTACTAGTGGATCCTACTTCAAACTTGCTGGAGCGATGCTCAGAGAACACCATGATATGCTACAGGCAGGGCACACAGGAGCTACAAAAACTCTATACGGGTTGAAGAAAGTGTATTACTGGAAAGACAGTTCAAAACTATGTGAAAGCTTGTGATATCTGCCAGAGAAACAAAAGTGAGAATGTGTCATCAGCAGGAAAATTACAATCGTTGCCCATACCAGATCAAGTTTGGGAAGACATCTCTATGGATTTCATAGAGGACCTAACCAACAGTCATCACAAAACTACTATCCTAGTAGTAGTTGACAGGCTCACTAAGTATATACATCTCCTTCCATTAGGACATCCCTATACTGCAGATATGGTAGCCCAAATCTTCTTAAATGGAGTCTTCAAACTCCATGGGATGCCTAAGTCTATAGTTACAGACAGAGACCCACTTTTCACCAGTAGTCAATTCTGGAAGGAGTTCTTCAAACTTCAAGGAACACACTTGAAGTACAGCACTGCCTACCACCCCCAAACTGATGGCCAAACATAGGTTACCATAGGTGTGTGGAAGGGTTACTTGAGGTGCTTTTGTGGTCACAAACCCAAAGAATGGAGTAAGTATCTGGCATGGGCATAATACTGATTTAACACTAACTGGCAGCCACCAAGACAAACCCCTTTGAGGCAGTCTATGGGAGAGCCCCTCCCCACCTTCTGACTTACCTACCTGGAACAGTGAAGGACAAGGAAGTAGCATTAGCTATGGTGTCAAGAGATACTGCACTGCAGTTATTGAAAGATAAAAGATAACTTACTGCTTGCACGGGACAGGATGAAAAAAATGGCTGATACCAATAGGACGTGTTAAGTATTAGTAGTATTGGACTTTAGTCCCACATCGGATAGAACAATAGGAAGAGGGGTTAGCCTCTCCTATATATATGTAACTCTCTTCAATAAGAATCATCCTATTATTCTTCTCTACATGGTATCGAGGAGAAACCCTAGCCGCTAACAACTCCCCCCCGCTATGGCCCCTGCCCTTGCCCCTCCTGCTCCGCTCCCCCCGCCCCCACTCTCCCCCCGACCGTGTTTTACCACTCACAACGGATATCAAGAATGCATTTCTCCACGGGGATCTTGACGAAGAAGTGTATGTGATACAACCTCCCGGATTCGTTGCAAGGGAGGATAAAGTGTGTCATCTGAGGAAGGCCCTCTATGGTCTCAAACAATCACCTCGTGCATGGTTTGGTCAATTTGCACATATTGTTACTCAGTTTGGCATATGTCAATCGAAGAAGGATCATTCGGTATTCTACCGACAGACATCAGCTGAAAGGATACTACTTGGTGTCTATGTTGACGATATTGTGATCACAGGAGACGACAGCCAGGGTATTGCAGGCCTAAAGAAGTTTTTGGGAAAACAATTTCAGACCAAGGATATGGGATCGTTGAACTACTTCTTGGGCATTAAAATTACACGAGATAAGCGGGACATTGTAATGTCTTAAAGGAAGTACGTGCTAGACATACTAAATGATGCAGGAATGATGCAAGTCAAGGCAGCAACCTCGTCCATGGATCCAGGAGCAAAGGTACTCCCAGACGAAGGGATCCTGATGACCAATCTGGATCAGTATCGTCGAGTGGTTGAAAAACTCAACTACTTGGCGGTCATGACTCGCCCGGACATTTCCTTCGCCGTGTCGCAAGTAGATTTATGGCTTCTCTACGAATTCCTCATTGGAACACAATTCTCTGAATTTTGCGGTATCTAGTCCAGAATCCGGAAAAAATAATTCGGATGGAAAATCAGGAACACTTATGTTGAGTGCTTTACCGATGCTGACTGGGGTGCAAGCCTGATGAATAGACGGTCTACATCTGGCTACTTAGTATTTATTGGCGGAAACTTGGTATCGTGGAAAAGCAAGAAGTAGAATGTGATAGCACAATCAAGTTCGAAAGCAGAATATTGAGTCATTGCTTATGCCACAGGAGATGTGTTATATCTGCAGCATCTTCTACAAGAGCTGAAAAAAGAAGCAGGATCTAAAGTAGCAGATATGTGATAACCAATCTGCTATCCATATTGCTACCAATCTTGTATTTCATGAAAGGACGAAGCACATTGAAATCGACATCCACTTTGTCCGTGATGAGTATAAAAAGGGGATGATAAAGTTTCACCCACGTAAAGACCGGTGATCAGATAGCCGATATCTTTACAGTCTCATTTGGGTCCTCAGGTTCAATTTCTGTGTAACAAGCTGGACATGATTGACATTTATGCTCCAGCTTGAGGGAGGGTGTTAAGTATTAGTAGTATTAGTAGTATTGGACTTTAGTCCCACATCGGATAGAACAATAGGAAGAGGGGTTAGCCTCTCATATATATATGTAACTCTCTCCTCAATAAGAATCATCATATTATTCTTCTCTACGGGACGTATAGGGAGTTTGCTATAGGGGATTGGGTGTACTTGAGACTGCAACCTTTTAGGCAGAAAACTGCAAGCCAGAGAAGACCCCAAAAACTCTCCCAAGTACTTTGGTCCTTATCAATCACTGCTAGAATTGGTGCAGCAGCTTATAGGCTCTCAATTCATGCAGAAGCCCAAATACATCCAGTCTTCCATGTTTCTCAACTCAAGAAACATATTGGCAGACACCTTGTGATACAGGCAGAGCCTCCTAGTTACAGAGAGGAGTTGGTCTTGGAACCAGATTGGGTCATTGATAGAAGATTGGTGCAAAGAAGAAACAAGGTTGCTGTATATTTACTAGTCCAATGGCAAGACTGTCCTATTGAGGAAGCACGGTAGGTTCCTTACAAGGATTTTATCAAAAAATATCCTCACTTTGACCTTGAGACAAAGTCAAAATAAGAGGGAGGCATTGATGCAAACCCAGTTCACCTTCTCTTTTCTCTAGTGTCAGTCAGTGCTACGTATAAGATTATTACAAGCTTACAAGCTCCAGTATTCAGTATCAAAGCTTTAAAGCTAAGTATGAAGAAGAGCATGTAGTTAATTCAGTTGTTTAGTTAGAGGAGTCACCAATGAGCAGCAACGCCTAGTCACCAAAGTAGTGTGTATCAGATACACAAATGTAACAAAATTGTATGGGGACTGTATAAATAGGGAGGGAAGAGAGGAGATTGGGGATCTGGTTTTTGGAATTACAATTTGAATTCTACTTTCTTTTATGTAAGAGCATCATTAATAAGGCCCATCCCAATTTCTAGATTCTAGATTCAGAATGTACGTAGGAGCTCAATTTGTAGAATAGTAAGAACCATCATAAGTTCCAATTTCAAGATTCTCAGGCCCAACCCACCCACAGGAGCTATAGGTTGGGCCTGGGCTTGAGAATTTCTAGATTCAGAATGTAGGAAATCATTTTGTAGAATAGTAAGTCTCAATTTGGAGCCCAATTCTAGATTTATATTATTTTTTCCCACATTAATTTTTGACCACACAATCTTTGGGACCAAAGCTCATTTTATCATTCTCTATTATTCTCATACAAACCCGACCCATTCTACATTTACCTTCTTCCTTTTTAATGTTTGGCCTCAATGTGAAATTTTGAGCACCATCTACTAATGATGCTCTAACTTTCTTCTTCTCCAAAGAAATTCTCCATTAATAAAATTCAAGTTCTCTACTCCCCCTTACTCTCATTTGTTCCACTGTTCTTACTCAATAGACTGAATTAATGGCAAATTCTCATAAGAATTCTGCACTGACTAGTCTAATGGGCAGAGCTCCCATCATAAATCCTTTAAACGGCTACATACAAACACAATTTTCTGCCAGCTGAAGTAAACTGGTAAGGGAATGAAAAAGAGTTCCACACACAGACACACTACTCATTAATGCCATGAGAAAAGAAAAAAGAATAAAGTTTGCAAATTTATCATTGCAGTACCTAAATAATAGTACTAAAATCCCAATTCTATTCAGTACCAATTCTCAACAAATAAGTGATTTCCTCTAATTATAAGAATGCGTATTCATTATTGTTCGGTTAAAGAAATTAACGAGTAAAAGTTGAATCTTTGCTGAACCTCTCGACTTTGATCGACCATGGCGCCCCCTCTCCACTCGTTCTCCCTCTTTCCCGAAGCCATCACCGAGAAGAGAGAATATACATTAGGGGTTTGTTGGAAGAAGAGTGGAGCATATTGGGGTTTTCATACGGGACTTGGAGAATTAGGGTTTTGTTTTGGGGAAGAGAGAAGGAAAAAATTGGGGATGCTATCAGCCCGTTGGATCGGTCCAATCCGGGACCCGGATCCACAAGTCCAAACCTTGGAAAGGGTTAGGACCTTAGATATTGGGCTAAGTAGAAAATGAGTTTAAGAAATTTGGGCTTACAAATAATCAAACGTTTTGGGCTTTAAAGAAAAGCTAGTATGGACTTAAGATATTAAAAGGAAGTGGTATAAAGTTCGTAAGTAGTGTACTTCTATAAGCAATAGCCTAAGAGCACCCACAGTGGAAGATATTTCAAGTACTACATTTTGACTTTAGTACAATTTTGTAGTACTTAAATGTTGCAATGGACACTTGTCCATACTTGAAAATTGCTAGAAAGCCAAGACATTCCAGATTTGGATCATGTTCTAGCTCCTCTACATTAATTTCTGGGTCCACCAAAAGTAATCGTTCTTTTATAATAGAGAACAAAAAAAAAGAGAAAAAAAAGACAGTCTTACCAAACATGAAAGTAAAATAAAGAGAAAAAAGAGGAGGTTAATTTGGATTATTTATTTTTAGTGTACCATTGTGTACCAATATCAATGAGACACTCCAAAAGTAATAATTTATACAATTTTCAATAATTTGGAGTATGTGTTTGGAGTGCCCTAATTGTGGTTGCTTTAAACAAAAGAATAAAATAAACACACACACACACACACACACACACACACACACACATATATATATATATATATATATATATGAAAATAATAATTAATCAAACTAAACATGGAATACAAACATATAGGTTTAAATAAGTATAATAAAAGTAACTCGACTAATTAATGATCCCTAGTAAAATTGTCCATTTCCAACTTATCCAATTTATCTTTTTTGTCTTCTTGTGGGCCTACTTTGGCCAGTGTCTGAATTCTAAATTGAACAAACATCATTCTCTTCAAACCAATAGCAAACAAGTAAAGTATAGTTTATGTTTCTCAATACATTATAAATGTTGTATTTATTCTTTATCTAGATAGAAATTATATTGAGATACGACCATGACACGAGAAAGAGCTTGTACTTGACTTTACATTATTGATATTGGTCGTGATTCGTGAACTACGGGGAGGAAAAATGCCAAGTAGATATGTGGTTAATATCAAAACCACCTGAGTCACTTTTTGAAAGATAGACGACATACACCTCATGTATGATCGTGCCCATACCCTTTGAAGCACCGCCCCAAGCCGACAACATATCAAAAATGGTATTTCACATACACATAGATGCTAGTCTTGATTATACTTGTTTTACATGATTACTCTTGTAGCATGTTTAGTTTCATTACCATATTCAATATCTCATTATCTACTTTACTTATTGCATTTTTATAGCTTTATTTTGTATCGTGTGACATTGTGTATAGTTGTACTTGTTCCAATTCTAACTGGATACATTGACATATGTTAGGTAATGATGTGGAGACTGTGGTATGATGCACCCATGGACTATGAATTGATTCCTAGAGGGATCTAGCTAGTATTTTCCTATTTCAGTATTATGCACTAGTTTTATTTTCGTTAGATATTTGATCAAATTTGTCTCCGAAAATATTATCTGGCATGTATAAATAATTGTGGACTCTAGACTTGTGACTATGGATGATTGTTGGGATCTTATATCGGGTTTTTATCTTCCTTGTTCATATCTTAGCATGCTATGATTGAGTAGTTATCGATATTAATTGTACTTGTATTATTGTGATGATTCATATTGAACTTTAAATAACATACTACCACTGATACCGTGACATAGGCTTAGTGTACTCAAGCACTCGTATCCGGATATCCGGGAGCAGGTCGTGACAACAGTCGTATGATCTTCCATGAGAATGACAAAGTATATAATAACAAAGGTCCATGTACCTTATTGTCAAACTTTACTCTCATAAAAGATAATTGGTCAACCATGCCCTAGAGCTCACTCAAGTTAACCGTAATGGATGAACCATCTTTATACCTAAGACCCATCATTTGTCAGATTAGGAACAACTTATTTATTTTGGTCTTCTTCGCATACAAGGATTCCAGCTTCTTCCATAATGTCTTTGTATGCTCAATATTGACAATGAGATTATGTATGTTATTGTCAACAAATTGCTTAAGATGCCTGCTGTAAAGATCCACTCTGCGTCAATGCGGAGAGCCGATTCAAACGACACAAGTGCAACGATCCATCCCGCCTTGCTCAGTAAGATGACTCGCTTGATGTAAATGAATTCAGACTTGGCCCTTTAGGAGTTCAGACTTAGATTTTTAAAGGCGCGCTCAGATTATCGCTCAATCGAGGCGAATCATCGCTAAGGTAGGTGGCTACGATGAACCTGTCTTTGTTTATCCTGCACACATAAAACATAGACGATACATTCTAGTTGCTAGGAAAATCATCTATTGCATGCTAATAAAGAATACAACGCACCTAGCTAAGGGAATAACCCCATCTTGTATTGCTTGTCTAGAACATGGAAAGAAAGTAACTTGATTGATTTTCTTCTGAGTCGCTTTACATGCCTCTGCACGGTTTCAATCCTCGCACAAGCTCTTTAGACTTGCGCTAGTGTAAAGGCTTATGTTTCTACTATTTCAATGCTTGTCTGCTTTACATGCTAACTGATACTCGCTCATCTCGTTTCGAGGCTCGTCACGTAAGTTCATGCCACAATCAAGTAACACAATACATGTCTTGCATCATCTAGTTTTGCCGGAAGACTATCGAATAGTCGTCCCATGCAAGTCTGAACCTGAAAGTATTTGGGACCGTTAGGTCGCCAAGACAGTTCCCAAACTAGGGGACTTCATCATGTCAAGTTAAGCTTTGAACAAGAATCATGTCAAGTAAAGCAAGACTCATTTCGGACAAGAATCATGCGGCTCTGGGAGCCAATGTATTGTGAACATGAATCCAAGATTGAACCTGTACATGTCATGAATCAGTAAGACTAGAGACTTGCATAGTTACGGACAACTCTTGCACGAGGTAATAACATGGATTCCTCGGACGATCGTCGGGGCACCAAGATCGTACAGTCCTAGGAGGAATATGGGTATTGTGCGACCAAATCTGTAGGATGCTTCCCGGTTTGGGACGACACAATATACAGTGGTCGGGCCCTTGGTAGTGTATCCTACATTTGGATAACTTGTCTGACTCATTCGATATGGTAGTCTCTCCATGTTTGGTCGGGATGGTGGGTAACGCCCATGACTTTTGCGCTACATCCCATCTTTGTCCGAGACTATGTATTGTCTTTTATGGCTAAGCTAGTAACCTCATATTCATATAGATCTAAGTTTTGTTCGATTATGGCAATCCGTATGCGATTCATTGCATTGAGGCAAGTAGCAAATGCACGAAACTCAGCGTGTAGCTCGTTAATTGTCCAAGAAAAAGAATACACGACACATATGTATGGTCATAGAATGGAGGCACGATACTGTATACCGTTCAAGCGCATCATGTCCGAGTTGAGAACATGACTATAATACTATGTTTGTATGCGCACTCTTCTGTCTCGTTTCTTGGATTATATGTTGGTTAACTTGGTTTTAACTTTGGACAGGGAAGGACGAATGGTAAGTTGGTAAGTCTCGTCTGTTACTTTTTTATCGCACGGTGCACTGCCACACAAGTTAGGCTTATAGCATATGCTATAAAACTGATCCTAAGGTAAGACTAGAAAGACAACTTAATAGATGGTGTACGTTTTCATCCTCCGATCTTTCGTACGATTGGTCGTCCCCGCTAGGCCCGAATCACCATGCTAAGTGCTCCCACAGGACGATCGTTCCCATCAGGGTATGATGTCGCACGAGCAAGAGCTGCGCCAACGCAAGGCCATGATCTAAATAGGCGAAGAAATAGCTAAGCCACAGAGTCGTACAAGTTAGTCCGAATACAGCAGAATAAGAAACCGAACAGGCGATTGGTAACAAGTTCGCAGAGTCGTCGTAGCAGAACCATTGAATGAACACAAGTATGAAACAATAACAAGCTCTTTATTGAAAATCAAGAATTATTACAATCGGTGCTAGGACAAGATTACAAGTCGCTCAAGCTCTCTCTCTCTCTCTCTCTCTAACAATAAGGATGTGCCAAGCGGCTTACAACTTGGGATGATACATAGGCGATGTTATAACATTATGTCATGTATATGTGCTTCAGCTCTGGACGTAATACTCCAAGGCTCCAGAGCGAACTCCACGCCTTAGCGCGCATGAGGGGACACTGCGCACCGAACAAAGTTCTTCCGCACCCAACAAGCAATCTGGTGGGTTATCAGTATATGAATGCAGTGGTGGGGAGGCTTCCCGCCCGCTCGACAAATCCAAACACGATATATTAGTTTCGTGCACCATCTATTAAGTTATCTTTCTAGTCTTGCCTTAGGATCAATTTTATGGCAATGATGTAAAGTCTAACTTGTATGGCAGTGTTCCGTACGATATAAGAGAAACACGGCGAAACTTACCAACTTAGCATTCGTCCTTTCCTGAACAAAGATAAAATCAAGTTAAACCAAGCACGAATATTTATAATGAAATCAAAGACCGCATAAGCAAACACAAATGTTACGGACGTGTTCTGACCGAGGCACATGTTGTTACTCGAATATCCATGTGAATGTTATACTCAGATTACTCAGATACCTTATACTCAGATTATACTCAGATTACTCAGATATCTTATACTCAGATTGTACAGAGGTGTTATACTCATATTACACATATATTTCAGATTTCTTATTCAAGGCAATTTAATCTATATGAAGGTCACTGGCATAGCCATTCAGGACTACTCTCTCTCAGAATTGAGACTTCCGTTGAGATATATGGGTATACCAAGTGTACGATGCCATACCTTGGGTCCTCTACCGATATTTGTGTTACCCCAACCCGACGGAGCATCCTATAGCCGTTTGGTCGCACAAATACCCTATGATTCCTCATAGGTCGGCACGATTTTGGTGCTCCGGTGATCGTCCGAGGAATCCACATACCTCATGCATGAGTTTTCCGTGACCATTTATGATTCTTTTTTTTATCTTTTCTTTCTCTTTCTCTTTTCTTTATCTATGCAACGATGATGGTTATAGACGCAGTAGGCCATTACCCGCTACAAGTCATCCCGAACGATTATTGGATTATTGACTGGGTTGACGGCGCTCCATGCAGCGCGGGTAATGACCCCCGCTACACGTCCCCGACATACCCTTCTATAATCTATCTTCTTTTCAATCTGTCTTATCACTTCTTTATCTTTTCAATCTTGCATTATGCGATTTTCGGTACGGAAAACCATCCTGGTGAGCGTTTTCATATTTCTATTACTTGGCTCAAAATTGACTATTTTGATAGTATTCCTGCCTTAAGTGAGTGAACCATAATTAAGTAAAGTGCATCGATTCGTGGGATACCTTTTATAGCGAGCATTGAAGCGAGACAAACGAGTATAAAATATAAGCATAATAAGAAATATACGGCATGCTCTACTAGAAACATCATTCGTTATACTATTACGGTCTAAGGGGCAGTATGAGGAACCATCTATAATCCAAGTTTTATGTCCATATTCTACACAAGTAATACAAGATGGGATTATTCTCTTAGCTAGGTGCGTTGTATTATTTATTAGCATGCAAGGGTGATTCACCAAGCGACTAGCATGTATTGTCTATGTTTTATGGTGTACAGGCTAAGCAAAGACAGGTTCATCGTAGCCACCCACATTAGCGATGATTCGTCTTGGCCAAGCGATACTCCGAGCGCATCTTTAAAAGCCTAAGTTTGAACTCCTGAAGGGCCAAGTCTGAATCCTTTACCTCAAGCGAGTCTTCTTGCAGAGCGAGGCAGATCAGGTTGTCGCACTTTGCCATTTGAATCAGCTATTCGTATTAATACGGAACATGTCGTTACATACGTATCTAATTAAACATATTTAGATTTGTTGAGCTGGCGAGAAGTCTTTCCATCAGTGCATTCAATGTATTGATAACCTACCAGGTTACTTGAAGCGTACGAGAGAATCTCGTTCGGTGCGGAGTATCCCCTCTTGCACGCTAAGGCGTGTAGTTCGCTCTGGAGGCTTGGAGCGTTATATCCGGAGCTGAAGCACATATACAAGACGTAATGTATTGGAATATTATCTATGTTATCATCCTACAGTTGTAAGCCACTGGCATATTTTATTATTTTGAGAGAAAGAGAGCTTGAGCGACTTGTAATATCGGCCTAGCGTCGCTTGTAACATAATTTTAATATCAATAAAGAGCTTGCTTTTGTTTCATACTTATGTTTATTCTATGATTCCGCTATGACAACCTTGTGAACTAGTTACCAAATACTTGTTCGGACCTGGCCTTGCGCAGGATCAACTCAGTCTCGTGCGACATCACGTCCAAGCGAAGACGTTTTGGCCCTGCCAGGCTGGGGGCATGACATAATGGTATCAGAGCACGGCTTCACGTCCTTGGACTTCGTATCGATTCTCTCAGTTTTGAAAGCTCATTCGTGGGTTATGTGCATACGCGCTTTCTCGTTGTCCCGATGGGATGTTCTATACAATGAATCTAAATATTTTTGAAAGTGTATGTGAATGATTGGTTGAACGGGATGGTAATGCGAAGGCCTTTGTACCGAACTGTGTTCGACTTTATGTGAATCGACTCGTGCTAGAATTTGGCAAGTTATGTGCAAACCAGGAAAGCCTTACGAAAATACTAAGTAGATTTGTGTGCGAGACTAGAATATCGTTCGGACAAGATAGCTATGCACACAGTCTTTGGCTAAGTCATGTAGGGTATCGTACACCTAGACCCATTGGTGCGAGCGAGATTTGGGTATCGTTCGGATAAGGATTAGTCAGACTTAGAATAGAAATTGATAGAGACGTTATCAGAGTATTGCTAAGGTGAATATTAATAATCGTACTTGGATTTTGAGGAATAGTCGAATGGATACTTGTGTTGATAAGTTATGAATCAAAAATATGGTAATTTGGATGACTCAATTCCTGAGTGGTGTATGCGATAGCTCAGGAACGAATAAATGATTTGAGGATAGAGTAAATTTTGACTTCGAAATATTTGTCTTAGCCGGCATACCGACGGTATAGTATAGTATACTGACAATATACCGATTTGTGGAACTTTATTTTCCAGAACCTTGCTTGCCTACTTGGAACGACATACCGACGGTATACTACAATATACCGACGATATACCGATTTGTTGGAATCCAGACTTGATATATTTTTTCTATCTCTGGACCGGTATACCGACGGTGTACTGGACTGTACCGACGGTATACCGATCGTGCTCTTTCTTTAGGAATTCTTGGTTTTTTGTAATTTTATTTTGATTCTTCTGGCTTTTGCTTGGACACACGATGACTTAACCTAAATAGACATGAACTTACATGGCTACAAATGACTTGACTTAAATTTTTACTCGGTTTCACCCGGCTTTGCACGGCTACACATGATGACATGATTGACTGGACTTGACTTAGCATGACTTTTATTATCCTGAGATTATTCTATTCAGTCTTTACTTTCAGTAGTTGTATTGCTTAAGTTGTTGGTTTAAGTTTCTAGATTGTCTTCTTTTGTGGTACTTGTTATTTGTGGTATGACCCCACTGGTTTTGTATGGCCAGATCCAGTAGCAGCACCGGAGGATCTTTCGTACTTTTCTGAGGATGGTGACCACCAAGAGCACCAGACCACTTGAGTGAATTTTTTACTTCTCCACTCTGATGTACAGTCTGCTTTTGTTGGCGTTTAGCCACCGAGCATGTGTTTAGCTCATGTTTGGGTTTGATCAATTAGCCTACGGGCAATAGCAAGATTGATATATCCTAGGGTTGATCATGTATGACTTAGATTCTGGCTAGTTTATTCATTTTGTGTTCACTAGCTTCATGATCATCTGTATATTATAGTTTGGGATGCTTTATTATTATATTTTAGCTGATCTTACAACTTGTTATTATTCCTATTGTTCTTGTGATTGAGACACTAGGGTTTGTTGGACCTAGGCTTGACTTTTGGTTTGTAGTAGTGACCCCTCATGTCTTACAGCTTCACCATATATGCGGATTATCGATGTGCTCTAAGTGTAAACCCCCTCACCCAAAATAGATATTTTGTGTGTATTTTATATTATTATATTTATTATAGATTATTTTAAATATTGAATTTCTTTAGAGTATTCTCTTAGTTAATTAGAAAATAAATTTTTTGATATATTTACTTATGTAAATATTTATTTAGAATCATTTTTAGGTTATTTTAGATTTTTGTAAATTTTTTAGAATTTTTAGGTAATTAAAACATAGGGAACGTAAATTTTTAGGACTTCTATGATTTACTATACGACCATACTTGCATGTTGTTCCTACCAAATATTTATTTTAGTTTAAAATATTTAATTATATTTTTCTGTAATTTATTTAGAATTTTAAGAAATTTATTTAGATTTTTAAAATTATTTAGGATTTATTTGGATATATATAGTCTTAATATTAGATAGATGCTAATTTAGTGTTAATAGATATTAATAAGATTTTGTAAATTATTTGTATTATCTTTAATTATATTTAAGATTATAAATTATTGATAAATTCAAACTCTATTTTAAATTAATTCAAATCCTGAACCTACTAGGAAAGCAACTTCATGCATATCCTATCCTTATTTAAATTCATCATAATCCTATCCAAATTAACCAATCCTAGTCGTATTCTGTCCACCATTATAAATACCTCATCCTTCATATTTTTCTCCCCCAAATTCACCTCTTTTTCGTCCAAAAAGAGTCAAAATTCGTCATAATTTTAGCCTCATTTTTTAATAGTTATGACGACTTAAAAATACGATATCTCCTAGCTCCGGACTCCAAACGCGCTCCAATTTTTTTTGTTAGAATCATATCAAAGTTAGTTTTCTAAATATATAAATTATTTTAATAATTTTAAAATCTATTTTTCTAGAAAATTCTAAAAGTGTCAGTTGTCCAAAATCAGACGCATTTTGGTGTTTTTGAGATTACGGGAGATCCCGAACTCGGAATTATGAGCCATTTGAAGTTTCGAAAATTTGACATGATAAACTTTTATAAAATTATTTTTACAGAATTTAATATATAAATTTAATCTACTATAAAATTTGTGCAACGTAGACATAAATAGAAAACCACTAAAAACTGTCATCTGTGCGCCCTTGTGGCCATAACTCTTTACCGACTTATGATTTTATGAAATTATCAATTCCAGTGTTCATATAGCATTAAAATATATAGGATTCCATACACAAATCCAAGATTTGAGTTGATTGACTTTTTGGTCAACGGATTGCCTCGATTTGCGTGACACGGATCACAAATCCTTAAAGTTGACTTTCTTTGGACCAAAATTAGAGCTTAACAATAAAATAAGATTATAATAAGATTAAAATACTATTTTAGGTTATTTTATTCAGAATTAAAATAGATTAAATGGAGGAACCTATTTACCCACTTTTGTAACCTAACTTGTTTAATTTATGTGACGGGTAGATCGGACGACGCCTTGAGTTGGGACTTCATTATTTTTCAGATCAGACAAGATACCATGCCAAATTGCTTACAATATTTTGTATGCTTAGTATATTTCTGTATATTTATTATAATTTTGTTTATTCCTTGCATGTGTAGTTTCTTTCAGTCATTACTATATATTAGATATGTTGACACACACTTGACACCTTGTATCATAAGAGGACAATCAGTAGGCGTATGGGCTTTAACCACTCTAGTAAACCATAGTAACTAGCACACACTATGATGGTCGTGTCCGATGGTCGCTACCCCCGAGGTATGTCGATTGATGGAGTCACGAGGGTCGCTACCCCCGAGGTATGTCGGCTGATGATATTCTAGACGGGTGTATGAGTTGTGAGGCTTAGATCGAGTAGCCTACCCTTGCCTATACTTCAAAAAGTTATCCTCATTGCATTCATATAGGTTGTCTTGTATAGCGTACTTATATATTTTCAAACATTATGCATGTTTACTGTATTCAAATTGGCTTGCTTTTATGTATCTTGTTACGTCCCTCTGAGGACCTGGCCCTTCCAGGTGTCGCTGTTCTTGAGTATTCGCAGGGGTGCAGATTCAGATGGTTACATATATTTCGAGGATGTCTTCTCTTTAAGCCGTGATTGTTAGATGGTATTCTTATATTGTGTTTGTTGAGGTGTACTTATATTGTATTTTCTCTTACATTCGAGTTGGTAGTGGATTTGTTTCCACCCAACTATCATCTTTAGATACTTCTTATTGAGATCTAGTTATATAGATGTTGGTTATTTATTTATATTGATTCTCTGTGGATGAGATTTAGATTGTACCATGTGACTTATGATACATTTTATACCACTTGTGGATTTGATATTCATATTACAGCGTACGTATGGGTTATGGTTTCCATATATTGGAGTTGCTATATCCATGCGGCTGGCATGCTTACGTGTCCTAGTCCTATGTATTTTGAGACTGGGACGTGACACTAAGTATACGTAGCTGGTCTTGACAGACCCGCTCTCCAGTATTCTGGTTTTAGGGCGTTACACTCTTGATCGAGCAACGAGGAATCGAGAGGGGTAGAAGAAGAAGACGATCTGGAGAGAAGTAGTTGGGAATAAATTTTGGCAGGGCTTCATTGTCGAGTGATGGCGAGAATGAGGGGACGGTCGGGCTATACTTATAGGCAAATGGTGGAGTCGGTGGGTGGTTAGAGGAGATCGGTAGAAGCTTCAAGATCTGGCTGACATGGCGGTTAGAGGGATGGTTCTCGAAGTGTCGGGATCCCTCCGGCTTCATCGGGGACCGTCGATGGGTTGAGATGGTCGAGGAACGGTTGGAGAGAAGTGTTAGATCGAAGACGAAGGAAACATGCAAAGTAATGGTTAACGTTGGTCTGCTGTGAGTCAATATTAAGCGGGTTTGGATCTTTAAGGCGGGTCGGGTTTTGCTTATAAGATACGGGGTGGGCTTAATTAACTGTTGGTTGGGTTAGATGGTTTGGACCGAGCCTGATGTTTAAGGTCAAGTTGAAGGAAAGGGCTAGCTGGAATCAAGTGGATTGGGTTAATTCAAGGGTTGGTTTTGTGTTTGGGCCGATCCGGTTAGGTGAATTGGGTTGCTCCTACTTAATACTAATAATTAATGTTACATATATAAGTTGTATTGACTTGAATTTATGTCTACATATTTATTTAAAAATATTCAAGGAAAGTTATTTACTAGAAGAAGTTTTATAAAATATCCTTTATTGGAAAAGAGGAGTTACACCCTATAAGTCCTCTATAGATAAATATGGACTCTAACCTTAGTATTGGCCAAATACCTAACTTAGAATCAATTACATATGTTTATTATTTTAAATCACTTATTGACAAAGAATTTCACATGTAGGACACTTGGACTCCAGTTCTAGCACTATTTGTAGTTACTTGCTCAGGATCTCATGCGAGTATATTCTCTGATGGTTTTCTTTATTTTCATGATTATATTAGTAGTGTGATACTACACGATGGTACATGGGCTGGTATGATCGATCTCTGTCAGGGACGTCATAATTTGGATCCATTATATTAGTCGGAGGTGAGGAGATATTAGTTGGTTATGTGATCATACCCCAAAACCTGTGCATAGCTCACCCAACACCTCACGTAGGGTGTAGCCTGATCTTATATACTTGTGCATAGCTCCCCATATATGGTTGTACCTGCCCTATATATATACATGTGCATAGCTAACCATATATGGTTGAGCCTGATACTTGTTCCAAGCCGATCACATAACGAACT
Organism: Iris macrosiphon; assembly: GCA_036927795.1. Classification (NCBI taxonomy): domain Eukaryota; kingdom Viridiplantae; phylum Streptophyta; class Magnoliopsida; order Asparagales; family Iridaceae; genus Iris; species Iris macrosiphon. The sequence goes on along the minus strand of JAYESA010000003.1, from coordinate 98,309,474 downwards.
AATATTTCAAAACACCTAGATAGTTACTATATTCCTCTATTTCAGTTATTACTTGATGATATTGTCATATACCTGTTTACTTATTGTTCTTTACCTGCCTGTGATATGATACCTATCTTACATGTTCCTTATGATTCTATTATTACTTATCATCATGTATTTCTATTATTTTACTGTTTTATAGTCTTTGTCAATTTAAATGGAACTGTTATTAGTTTATGTGCTTTGCTCCATCCTGACTGAATAATATTTTTAAGAGTTGAGCCGGAGGTGCTATAGTGGAGATTGATCAGCTGGATTAGAGTACTATCTTGTAGAGTTCTGAGTGACTGAGTTATTTTAACATAGTATTATAGAGTTTTGTACTGGATTTGTCTCCAACATCTTAGACTTTTAAGATATTATTTTTTATTCCTAGACTTATGTTGGTATTGCTAGACTTACTTAGACTTGATGTGGATGTTGATGACTATCTAGACTTGTGACTTTGAGACTTCTATTGATTTATATCTTATTGTGCCATTTATCTTCCATATAGATTTCTTGTGATTGAGTATTACTATATTCATCTTGTCCTCCTTATGGAGTTGAGATAACATTGACATGTTATGATTATGATATTGTGTGAGATTGTTAGATAGTATTGTTGATATAGACAACGTTCTACCGTCGATGTTGCGGTGTAGGCTGGACATACCACGTACTCATGTCCGATCATCCAGGTGCGAGTCGTGACACTTGTGAAGCCAATGACCTTCATATAGATAGGCAGCATGCTAACGTATGCCTTATCCATAAGCGGTATGTATTCATCTTTGTCTTGTACAGGGACAGACACATCAGTTTATGGTAAGAAGTCACTGTTAAGTGATATGGATTATATGTTTCATGTTTTACTTACGCTATCAAGTATTACATTCTTACATACTGTCATGCTCTGATCTCTCATAGGAATCGGCCGTCCCCGCTAGGCACGAATCACCGTACCAGCTCTCCCCCAGAATGATTATTCCAATCTGGACGTGATGTCGCATAAGCACAAACTGCGCCCGTGCAAGACCATGATCCGAACAGACCGTAAAATAACTAAGCCACAGAGTCGCACAGATAGTCCGAATAACGCGGTATAAGAAACGAACAGGCAATTGGTAACAAGTTCACAGAGTTGTCATAGCAGAAGCATTAAATAATACAAGTATGGAAGTAAAACAAGCACTTTATTGATATTGAATAAGTATTACAAGCAACGCTAGGCCGAGATTACAAGTCGCTCAAGTCCTCTCTCTCAAAATAATAAAAGCGTGCTAAGTGGCTATAATTATAGAATGATATATAGGCGATGTTCCAATATTATGTCTTGTATATGTGCTTCAGCTCCGGACGCAATGTTCCAAGGCTCAAGGGCGAACTCTACGCCTTAGCTCGTACGAAGGGTTTTTACACTTAACGAGGTTCTCCCACAACCTACAAGCAATCTGGTGGGTTATCAGTACATCAATGCATTGGTGTAAAGGCTTCTCGCCCGTTCAACAAATCCAAACACGTTATATAGGTTTTGTGCACCATCTATTAAGTTATCTTTCTAGTCTTGCCTTATGATCAGTTTTTATGGCATAATATAAAGCCTAACTCGTGAGACAGTGTGCCGTACGATATAAGAGTAACACGGTAAGACTTACCAACTCACCATTCGTCCTTCACTGTCTAAGGCCACCAAGTTAAACCAAGAACGAGTATATACATAATAAAATCCAAGAAAAATGGATAAACAAACACAAGTGTCACGGGCGCGGTTCTGACTCAGGTGCACTAATTACACGGATACTCATGTATGTTGCAGAAGATGTTCAAGTGTTCAATTATGTACAAGTGTGCACAGATGTCTAATACTCATATCCGTTCAGTATTCCAGATTCTAGGTGCGATGAAATAACTCGCACGTGGATTGCCGCTAAGCGATGATAACTTATCTATATGAACTGGAGGTCACTAGCACGACGCCATAGAGGACGGTGTAGTCTCAGGGCGAGATAGTGTGCTATCAAGAACATGGGGCATTGCACATATTCCGCCTGACGTACGCGACGCCGGTTAGGAGGTTTCGACCGGTCGGATCAGCCTCAGTGACCCAGTGACCGTCCGCAGAACGAGATTCAAAAATCTTCCTTGTGCACCAAGTTATCCGTGACCATGCAATTCTCTAATCTTCCAGGCCTCTTGTCAGGTATAGGTACAGGTACAAGTCAGGATATATCCGGTACTAGTTCAAGTTCAAGGCAGAATTGTTCACAAATATAAATTGACTCCCCAGCCATTATAATTAAGTACTGATCGAGTATTGCTCCACGAGCTGTGATTCTTGATTTATTGACAAGATGCAATCCCCTGGTTTGAAAACTGCCTTGGCGACCTAACGGTCCCGAATACTTTCAGGTTCATACTTGCACGGAACGCCTATTCAATAGTCTTTCGGGAAACTTAGATGAATGCAAGACAAGATAGTATTACTTGATTGTGGCATAAAATTATGTGACAAATATTAAAACCAACGAGTGCGTACTAGTTAGTATGTGAGGAAAGCAAGCATTGAAACATTGTTGAAACATAAGCATAAGAAAAATATACGGCGAAGCCATACTTGCAAATAAAAGCAATTACCCTAGCACGAGTCTAAGGGGTAGTATGAGTAGTAAAACCGTATAGGGACATATCGAGTATAATAATCTATGAGACAAGCATTATAAGATATGAAACAGTGTACTACGAAGAGTATATAATGATCTTACTCGAAGCATAAGCAGAGTCTACTTATACGAACCTAAGGTAGTATGCGAGGGTCCAACTATACGCCAAGTTTTATTTTCATGTTGTAATACAAGCAATACAAGATGGGATTATTCCCTTAGCTAGGTGTGTTGTATTCTTTATTAGCATGTAAGGGATGATTCACCTAGAGACTAGCATGTATTGTCCATATTTTATGTGTGCTGGCTAATCAAAGACAAGTTCATCGTAGCCACCCACCTTAGCGAAGATTCGCCTCGATCGAGGGATACTTCGAGCGCTTGAAAGTCTAAGTCTGAACTCCTGAAGGGCCAAGTCTGAAATCCTTTGCCTCAAGAAAGCCTTTTCGTTGAGCAAAGCAGATCGAGTCATTGCACTAGCACCGTTTGAATCGTCTCTCCGCTTGCGCGGAATAGGTCATTACATTATACACCATTCAGAAAAAGTCTCGTCCTCGAGACTTTCTGAGCATAAACTGTTCTATCATAAACAATCGAATCTATCTCAAGTATAATAATTGGTATCACTAAATTCATGTCGCGTGTATGCTGGGTCTGTCTCGTTGATTGACTCTATCATTCAATCCAAGCCCTGACTTGGTCTCTAATGCGCCTTAGCGCGAAACATATATCGCTTAATGCGGGGTACGTTATAATCCATCTTGAATGACGATCTAAGGCTGAGGCAAACTTATCCAAATTGTTATACTCGTCTATGAGAATCTAACATATTTACTTGCACTAGCATTCAAGATCAGCATATCACGAGTTTGGATCATGCATATATTATATGCATCCCACAAATATATGCATGTCAACCAACTTAGCGATTGCGAAGTTTGTCACTACCACATTTTCAGAATAGAAATATTTTTGTCTTTTTCTATTTTGTACCCTTGTTGATAATTATATTCATATTTATTTATAGTGATTGTATTTTTTATTTTTTATTTTTTAATATTGGTATTGTTGCATGTATTTATATACTGATATAGTTAGCTATTAGTTGTTATCCATTAGTTAGACTAGTTGGTTAGTGAACCTAAATGGACCCGACTAGACTTGTCATGACATAATTAGTGAACCCATTAGTTAGTCATGATCTACCCATTTAATTAGAGAGCAATGATTAGGAAAATCTCTCTTTTACTTATTAGAAACTTTCTTTATTCTAAACCCCTTTCCTAACTAAATCTTCATGACTAATTGTGAGGACTTATTGGGTATTTTACATTGCATTAGAGTTAGGAATAGTAGTTGGTCCTATTTCCTATATAAACACCCTCTTTCATTCATTAATAATCCTCTATTAAACCCTAATTAGCCTCCTCTCATTATTCGCTCCATTTAAGAAGAAGATCCAACCTCTTCATTTCCCAAATTTATCCCCAACCATTTCCAATTGTCATCCTAAGGAAGCTTGAGCTTGGATTAGCAAGAAGAAATTATTGGAAGGAGAGAATCTTGAATGAGGTGTCTACTCTTGAGGATTGTGTCCACTAGTACTTTTGCATTGGGAATCCATCTTTCAATAGGTAAATATGAGAATGACCTTTTTATATTATATCTAAATATTATAGGTAGTCATTTAGAATCAACCATTGCATTAGGACTACCCATGGGGAGAAGCTTGGGCTTCATTGGACCCATTTAGAGACTTTTACATAGAGTTTTGTGTCAATTTTGGGAAAAATCCGAGATTGGCAGACAAATTGTTCATCATTAGGTTAGATAGCTGTATTTATATTTGTTTTGGTATTATGAGTCTAACTACGTGTCCACAATTGGATATGAGTAGGTCGTATCATAAGGTTTTGTGATACAGAATGATTTGGGAGATTTTTCTTCGACACGAGTGCCACACGCATGTGAAATTGTGATATGACACTTGGAATGATGTGTTAGCACTTAGAATATATTCTAATTGCTATTTAGAACTTGTGAGTAAATTTTAGGTTGAGTTTGGATAGGTTTGGGGTGTGTACCATGAGCGTATCATGGCGTATCATGGGATGCATACCACGTATTTGTTGAACTGACAAGTTGGTCATTCTTGGCTTGATTATTTGTTTTACTCTTGATTATATAATTGTATACTCATTAGAATAGGTATATATAAGTTTTAAGTATATATATATATATATATATATATATATATATATATATATATATATATATATATATATATATATATATAGGTGTGTGTGTTTTAGCTTTGTGGTGTTGGTGGTGATGTGCAACTGTATAAGTTTGTTGCAGTAGACAGTTGAGTGAAGTGAAGTGTTCAACTGCCACTTGGGACTGTGTGGCAATAAGGGGAAACTGTGTTCAGGTCGGTGTGCATATGGGGGTTCCTGTGATGATGTATTGATATGGATTATGAGTGTGTGAGGTAATCTAGAAGGGTGACTGTGTTGAGTTCAGTCATATATGTGTGGAAGTGGTTAGGTGCGTATTCAGGTGGGGGTAACATTAGTTGTAAGAGAATGTCTCTGAGGGGAGTCGTGTGTGGTATTGGATTGAAGAGTAGCTGTGGTGTCACAGCTACTGCTGTGCTTAGCATTGTAGTATACAAGTGGTCAAGAATAAGGGGTGAGTAGGTATTAAGTGTGAAGAATCCTTGCATCTTATGTATAGTGTAGGTATGTGGATAGGTTGTGTTTACATATAAGAGTATGAGATAGTAAAATGAGTCATCAATAGGTACTAAGCTAGGAAAGTGATGTATTAGCTAAGATATAAGTAAGGAGTATAGTATAAGGTATTGGAGTGATATCAGGATAAATAGATATTGGGATGAGGGTAAATATCAAGTGTGAGTTAAGGTAAAAGAAATACTTAGGTAATATTAGATATTAGATAGGGTTAGTGTATATATGAGCTAGCTATATAGATAACTAGTGATATTAGCTAGTATAGTTAATACCTTCAAGGTATTCAAGGTATTGACCATAAAACCTAGGTATAGTCTAGTATCACCTTGTATGAACTAGATTAGACTTGTAATCAACCTAGAAGCTAGGTATGGACCAAAAATTAAGGTATAACCTAGTTTGACCTAGTATTGACCTGGAGACCTAGTTTTAAGCTAGTTTATCATGTTTATAATTTTAGAACACTGTTTTGACTTATAATTCATATATAGGTCCTTGAGGCACCAGTATGGGCACCGTTTGGTATTCATTGCTCAGGACCACATACGAGTACATTCTCTGATAGTTTTTATTATTTGATAATTTTTATATTTTAAGTACTTAAAAATATTACATCTGATTCTTGATACTATGTACACGGACTGGTATATAGCTTGGATCTTCAGTCATGAGATGTTATAATGGTTATCGTATTGACATCGTATACAACATTGATATTAGACATCATACATGATATTATCATTGGACATTGATCGTGTATCGTAATATGTTATGGTTGGATCCATTGTACTAAGTTGGGGTAGGAGAAATGTTAGTTAGAGATGTGATCATATTCCTATTATAAATTATAAAATATTATTAGTGTTAATCATACACCTCACGTACGATTAGTCAGGCCATTTAGTTATCGTATAAGTTCTCAAGCCGATCTCATATCGAAACTAGTATTTCAAACACTTAGAATAGTTACAGTTATTTATATTCAGCTTCATAGATTATATTGCCTTGAATCTGATATTGTTGTTCCTTTCTCTTTATTTCATATATGTACTGGACCTACTTTATTGCTTACATTGCCTGTTCTCTTTACTATTTGCCATTGCATCAGTTTATTATTTTCTTACTGTATATAGCATCCTCTATTTATTGTTTTATAGTCATTATCAATTAATTGGAACTGCTATTGGGTTGTACTTTGCTCCAATCCTGACTGAATATATTTTTCAGATGATAACTTAGAGGACTGGTGTCCGACATATTATGGACCACAGGAAGAGTAGCTGCAGCCTTGGACCTTGAAGCTCAGGTGTGATTGTCGGAAGGTCTGGCCAGAATTACTAGTTATATTAGTTAGTTTCTTTTGCAGATTTTGGTACCAAATTTATTTTTGACTTATATTGAGACTTGGATGTTCTTGTTTGAAGTTTAGATTATATTATTGTTTAGACTTTATGGTTGTGTTTGAATTATTCTTTTGATATCTTATCATACTTTAGTTCTGTAATTGAGTATTTTATATTATATTATTATATCATTGTCTCCTTATTGAGTTGGATATTTATGTGAGATTGCTAGTTAGATTGTCTTGACCTAGACAACGTTCTACCGTCGATGCTGCGACGTAGGCTAGACGTACCCACGTACTCGTGCCCCTATATCGGGTGCGGGTCGTGACACATTTTAGTAGTAGCCCATGTAGGTCAGGCTTCGCAAGTAGTACAATATTATGGTAGTGCAATGGCTTAGTTGTACTACCGCGAGCTTGCGATAGGATCTAGGATATAGTATACTAGGATGAGAGGGAATACTCAATCACAACTAGGAATATTGTCAATATATTAATTTTGTTATCCTTATACTTTCTGAATAATGCTTTCTTTGAATATTATTGTTCTTCCTTGATGATATTATATGCTTGTGCCTTAATGACTTTTTCTTCTTTCGAATATCTTCAGGATGCCGCCGAAGACTAGATCACAGCGATCAGAAGCAGCTACCATGTCGGAAAGGTCAGCGATTTCTCGAACTCATACAAAGGGAGTGGCATGGACTGTTCCTTCACCTTCTGTCCATATAGGAGTTTTAGCAGCTTTCGGGGGTCCTCCTCCCCCACCTTTCCAGAGGGCTATTCTAGTTGTTTCGGAGGACCTTCCTCCCCCGCCACATATTTTTTTCCCTGGAGGAGTGCCTGCTGATGGGGCTCATATTTTTTACTTTGATCTAGGGCATGGTATAGGTCCAGAGGGTGACGATGGAGGCCCAGCGTGTTCTGGCTGAGGCTCAAAGGGTGCAGGAAGAGGCGCACCAAGCTCAGACTGAGCTGATGAGAGAGAGAATGGAGAATGCTCACCAGGTGGCCCTACAGGCAGTTGAGAGCTAGAGTTGCCTAGCAGCATCCTGGCCAACAGCAGCAGCAGAGGCCAGGCACTATAGTTAACTTCAAGAGGATGGCACCTCGAGAGTTCAAGGGCATCGAGGGGATACTCTACACTGATGAATGGTTAGAGGATATGGAGAGGAACCTGTGATTGGCCTAGATTCTAGAGAGCTTACAGATCGAGGCGACCGACATTCAGATATTCGATATCGCACTAACGTGGCATCGTACGGAGCCGAGACTTACTGCTCAAGGACTTACTTGGAAGGCTTTCAAGGAGCTTTTTAAGGAGAAGTTTTTTCCCGACGTGGCCTTGGAAGCTTTGAAGAGTTAGTTTTATGACTTGGTCCAATGGAACATGTCGGTCGATGAGTCCACTGCAGAGTTTTGTCATTTGAGCCATTTTGCACCGTCTTTGATTCGGGACCTAGGAGATTGAGCAAAAAAGTTTAGGAAGGGGCTAACGAGGGAGATTAGGTCACGCACTTCTGGTTGTCATACCGCTACCTTTGAGGATATCTTGATAGATGCCCAGATTGCTGAGGAGGATCTGGATCTCAGGCCCAAGTGGAGTCACGATATTTTTGGAGATGCGAGTGGCAGCACGGGACTGGCCAAGTGTCCCTATATTCAACAACAGCCGAGGAAGTTTCAGCATTACCACCACCAGCACCAGGCACCGGTTCGTGTCCAGCAGGATCAGCAGTAGCCTCCGAGGCAGACTCAGCAGGCTTGTCATTTCTGCACGAAGCCAGGTCACCTTTGGGAGAGCTACAGGGTGAGGCTAGGACTTTGTTTGCATTATGGCACTGTGGGACATCGAGTAAGAGATTAGCTTCTAGCTCCTTATCTTCCCGGTCAGCGCATAGCTTCAAATCAAAGGGGTCCAGTTAAGGCTACCTGTGGAACCGCAGATTGCTCAATAGCCACGGAGGGAGCCACCCCAACAAGACGGGGCATTTGCGATGACCGTCTAGGAGATCGATACTGCAGGTGATGGGCTAGAATGTTATGTTTTGTTCTTTCTTCCCGTTCCTTTCCATCTTTTGATTGATTGATTGATTCTTTAATACCTCATCTTGCATCAATATTTTTTATGCTGGAATGTAATTAGTAGCAAATCCTGACAGTGACTGCAATATCATGACAGACAGGAGCCATAACCATGCATGGGATGATATTTAGTAATTTTTTTAGATTGCATGTTGTATAATTTTAGATATGACTTTCTTAGACCATGATTGTTGGGGGTTTGACCGTAGTTCACTAATTTCAGAGAGAGACGAGGTGTCTTAAATTTTGAGGACAAATTTTTTCTAAGGGGGGTAGACTTGTCACTACCACATTTTCAGAATTGGAGTATTTTTGTCTTTTCCTATTTTGTACCCTTGTTGATAATTATATTCATATTTATTTATAGTAATTTTATTTTTTTGTTTTTTAATGTTGGTATTGTTGCATGTATTTATATACTGATATAATTAGTTGTTTGTTGTTAGCCATTAGTTAGACTAGTTGGTTAGTGAACCTAGATGGACCCGACTAGACTTGTCATGACACAATTAGTGAACCCATTAGTTAGTCATGATTCACCCATTTAATTTGAGAGCAATAATTAAGAAAATTTCTCTTTTACGTATTAGAAACTCCTTTTATTCTAAATCCATTTCCTAACTAAACCTTTATGACTAATTGTGAGATCTTATTGGGCATTTTACATTGCATTAGGGTTAGAAATAGTAGGCTGGTCCCATTTTCTATATAAATACCTTCTTTCATTCATTAATAAGCCTCAATCAAACCCTAATTAGCCTCATCTCATTATTCTCTCCATTTGAGAAGAAGACCCAACCTCTTCCATTCCCAAATTAATCTCCAACCATTTTATATTATCATCCGAAGGAGGCTTGAGCTTGGATTAGCAAGGAGGAAGCATTGGAAGGAGATAAGCTTTAATGAGGTGTCCATTATTGAGGATTGTGTCCATTAGGGCCTTTGCATTAGAAATCCATCTCCCAATAGATAAATCTAAGAATAATATTTGTATATTGTATCTAAATAGTGTAATTAGTCATTTAGAATCCACCATTGCATTAAGGCTACCCATGGGGGGGGAGCTTGGGCTTCATTGGACCCATTTAGAGACTTTTATGTAAAGTTGTGTCAATTTTGGAAGAAATTCGAGATTGACACACCAAGTGCTCGTCATTAGATTAGTTAGATGTATTTATGTTTGTTTTGGTATTATGAGTCTAACTACGTATCCACAATTGGATACGAGTAGATCGTATCACAAGGTTTTGTGATACAGGATGATTTGTGGATTTTTTCTTTGACACAAATGCCACACGCATGTAGAATTGTGCCATGACACTTGGAATGATGTGTTAGCACTTAGAATAGATTCTAATTGCTATTTAGAACTTGTGGGTAGAATTTGGGTTGAGTTTGGATAGGTTAGGGGTGCGTATCATGAGCGTATCATGGGATGCACACCACGTGTTTGTTGAAATGACAACTTGGTCATTCTTGGCTTGATTCTCAGTTTTACTCTTGATTATATAATTATATACTCATTAGAATAGGTATATATCAGTTTTAAGTATATATATATATATATATATGTGTGTGTGTGTGTGTGTGTGTGTGTGTGTGTGTGTGTGTGTTTTAGCTTTTTGGTGTTGGTGGTGATGTACAACTGTATAAGTTTGTTGCAGTAGATAGTTGAGTGAAGTTAAGTATTCAACTACCACTTGGGACTTTGTGGCAATAAGGGAAAACTGGGTTCAGGTCGGTGTGCACATAGGGGTTCATGTGTTGATGTATTGATATGAATTATGAGTGTGTGAGGTAATCTGGAAGGGTGACTGTGTTGAGTTCAGTTATATGTGTGTACAGGTGGTTAGGTGCGTGTTCATATGGGGGTAACAGTGGTTGTGAGAGAGTGTAGTAAGGGGAGTCGTGTATGGTGTTGGATTGAAGAGTAGTTGTGGTGTCATAGCTACTTCTGTGCTTAGCATTGGAGTATACAAGTGGTCAAGAAAAAGGGGGAGTAGGTATCAAGGGGCAGAGGTTAGGAACTACTAGCAGGGTGTTTATGTGTATCTACAGGCATATGGTTATTGAGGGTGCTCAGGTTTCAGGCAATGCATTGGTATTTCTAGATGCATTTGCAGTGGGAGTCAAGGTGCAACTGCTCTGAAACGAGCATTAGGAGTAATAGTTGCTGCTGCCATGGACAAACAATCCAGCATGCTCGAGCACATGCATCATTTTGTAGCAGTTATCAAGACAAGGAGTATTAGAATTGGTTAAGTGTGGAGTGTTGTGTTTTATATGTGTATAAATATAGGTAAGTGTTGTGGTGGATGTTTATAAGTATAGACATTGGGTACTAGTTAGTATTAAGGTTTGGTGTGTGCCCAAAGAGGTGTTGGCACCAATATCAGGTATTAAGATACATGTGAATGCTATGGGCAACTTGAGGGAAATATTCAGTTATGAGATAGAGTGAGCACTTAGGTGTGTGTTTAATGTGACTTCGTGTGTGTGCTGGAATACATATGATACGAGTGTGTAACTTGTGAGGATGTGAACGAGTGTCCAAGTGAAACTAAGTTGGGTAGTGAGGAGGAACTGCTAATTCCAGGTAGTGACGGCTTTGAGAGATATGTGGAAGAGTGCCTACAACTGATACTGCAGCAGTGGGGAGAATGGGGAGGATTGCAGTGGTCTTAGCACTGCAGGTAAGTGACAGCAGCTGTAGGGGTTCCCTGGGTATTAGTGATAAGGCTAGTTGAGTTGTGTGTCAGATATATGAGTCGTGTGAAGTATGAAACTTAGTAATGTGGTGTGTGTGTGTCATTGAGAGTATTATTTGGGAAATGATATCAGTCCCAATGACTGTGGATGTAGGCCATGAATGGTGTGTCTGAGATTTGAACTTGAGTGTATGTGTGTGCAATGAAGATTTGGGGCTTGGACTGTGAGGTTCAGAGAGAAAAGGGGGGTCAAGCTCAGATCTGAGTATCTTTTGATACTTTCTTGGTGTCAGGTTAGGTGAGTGTTGAACTGTGTCAAGTGTGAAGTATCCTAGAATCTTTTGTATAGTATAGGTATGTGGATAGGGTGTGTTTACATATAAGAGTATGAGATAGTGAAATGAGTCACCAATAGGTACTAAGCTAGGAAAGTGATGTATTAGCTAAGGTATAAGTGAAGATTATAGTATAAGGTATTGGAGTGATATCAGGATAAACAGATATTGGGATGAGGATAAATATCAAGTGTGAGTTAAGGTAATAGAAATACTCAGGTAATATTAGATATTAGATATGGTTAGTGTATATATGAGCTAGCTATGTAGATAACTAGTTATATTAGCTACTAGTTAATACCTTCAAGGTATTCAACGTATTGACTATAAAACCTAGGTATCTCCTAGTATCAACTTGTATGAACTAGATTAGACCTGTAATCAACCTAGAAGCTAGGTATGGACCAAAAATTAAGGTATAACCTAGTTTGACTCAGTTTGACCTAGTATTGACCTGAAGACCTAGTTTCAAGCTAGTTTAGCATGTTTATAATTCCAGAACACTGTTTTGACTAGTAATTCATATCTAGGTCCTTGAGGCACCAGTTTAGACACCGTTTGGTATTTATTGCTCAGGACCACAGACGAGTATATTCTCTGATAGTTTCTATTATTTGATAATTTCTATATTTTAAGTACTTAGAAATGTTACATCTGATTCTTGACACTATGGTACATGGACTGGTATATAGCTTGGATCTTCAGTCATGAGATGTTACAATGGTTATCATATTGACATTGTATACGACATTGATATTAGACATCGTACATGGTATTACAATACCATTGGATAATGATTGTTTATCCTAACGTGTCATGGTTGTATCCACTGTACTAAGTAGGGGCAAAAAAATGTTAGTAAGAGATGTAATCATATTCCTATTATAAATTATAAAATATTGTTAGTGTTAATCATACACCTCACGTATGATTAGCCAGTCCATTTAGCTATCGTACAAGTTTTCAAGCCGATCACATATCGAAACTAGTATTTCAAACACTTAGAATAGTTACAGTTCTTCATATTCAGCTTCATAGATTATTTTGCCTTGAATCTGATATTGTAGTTCATTTCTCTTCATTTCATATATGCACTGGTTATACCTTATTGCTTATATTGCATGTTCTCTTTACTATTTGCCATTGCATTAGTTTATTATTTTCTCACAGTATATAGCATCCTCTATTTATTGTTTTATAGTCATTGTCAATTAACTGGAACTGTTATTGGGTTGTACTTTGTTCCAATCCTGACTGGATATATTTTTCAGACGACGACTTAGAGGATGGTGTCCGATATATTACGGACCACGGGAATAGTAGCTGCATCGTTGGACCTTGTAGCTCAGGTGTGATTGTCGGAAGGTCTAGCCGGAATCACTAGTTATATTAGTTAGTTCCTTTTTCAGATTTTGATACCAGATTTGTTTCTGGCATATATTGAGACTTAGATATTTTTATTTGAAGTTTAGATTATATTGTTGTTTAGACTTTGTGGTTGTGTTTGGATTATTCTTTTGATATCTTATCGCACTTTAGTTCTGTGATTGAGTATTTTATATTATATTGTTATATCATTGTCTCATTATATAGTTGGATATTTATGTAAGATTTCTAGTTAGATAGTCTTGGCCTAGACGGCATTCTACCGTCGATGCTGCATCATAGGTTGGACGTACCCACGTACTCGTGCCCCTATATCGAGTGCGGGTCATGATAAAGTCTTTGCAATCGAGTTCAATATATCATTAAATCTTGGATCGTACACACGTTCAAGGCATTCCTCAAATATATGCATTCAACCAAACTTAGTGATAGTGAAGTCGGACAAGCTACTCGCAAAAATCTCAAGGGTTCTAATCTTATGAATCATAATGATACCTCCAACAAGGTCAAAATAAAATTTAAGTCATTCCAATCCCACTCAAACCAAGCATTGCACTTCCATCAAGCATGATCTATCTGATCTACCGACTAGCGTCCATGTCCTATCATCCATTCCATTCATGTCGAACATTGCACACACTTACCGTTCCAAGTCTAACTCTAAGTCTTGTTGCTCCAGTTCTATGGCTTGCTCAGGCAATACCCTAATGTCGGTTATACAAGTTTATTCTCTCGACATAAGGTCATCTGCCTAATTACTAGGTCAGCTCACAAGGTCATAGGTACAGTTCATGCTTACGACTCATCGTGCAAATTTGTCGCACGATGCTTTTCCCAATTCCTAAGTTCAAACCATTATTCATTTTCACAGAATATTCTACCCAAGCTTGTTTTACTCAGATTTCTAAACATCGAGCACAGATCATCCAACTCACATTAACACGTTCGTTGCACAGGGGCCAAGTCCGTTCAGTCAAATCCATGATATATCTATGTCGTATCACATATTCTATCTCCTCAAACATGTTTGATAGAACCCGTATATCCATTCTATGTCTAGACCACCAAGCCATAATTAAATTTCCAAATCTTTTATTACAATCATAACTCTAAGTCGTCCAACAAGATTCATGTATCTGTTCACAGAACCATCAAGCGTGTCTTGTTCCTTGTTATAGACTAACTCACCATTGAAACACTTTCGATTCACTTGTATTCTCAAATTTGTCTTATCGTGTCAAACCAAAAGTCAAGATGATCCTTTAATTATCATGCTCCGGTCTTTCGCAAGTTCGATCATCCCTGTTGGATGTGAGATCACCATGCCAACGCTCCCGCTAGATAATCATCCTAATCTGGGCATGACACCTGTGTGAGCATGGAGTTACGCTCGCACAAGACAAGAACGTCAAACGTTTTGGTTATCATCGAAATGATCGAGATACCTTATCATTATACTTCGCTCCATCCAAGATATATATATATATATATATATATATATATATATATATATATATATATATATATATATATATCCACCAAGTTATGTTCATCCATGCCGTGATCATAATTCGTCTAGCCAAATCGTTCAACTTCAGTGTTACCGTTCGATCAATCCGTAGTCTTACTTCTAGTATTCCTTACTTCTAGCATTCCTCAATAACTAAGTTCAAATACTCAAGCCAAAGTTTATCCACTTCGTTACGTTCCATTTTATCGAGTTCGTTTGAATAATCATCTATTATGGTCCAGTGAGTTCGATCATCCCCGCTGGACGTAAAATTACTACGCCAACGCTCCCGCAGGATAATCTTTCTCGGCGGGGACTGATTGTCGAGGGTTATCTTTCGAACTAGATTCAAAATCGTTCTTCCAAACTCTAAATCAAATCCATTATCGCTTACCTCCTTCATCGAACCACAATATTTCTTTTGCTTATATCAATCTGTTCTATCTTCTAATTATCGATACTATGCCAAGTCTATAAATTCGAAACCACAATATCCATTCTCAGGCTAACTACTATCGAGCGATATCCTACTCAAGTTTAATCTATTTAATTTAATTCAAAATCGCTCGTACGATCTACCAAGTTTCCTTTGACCATGATATTAATTCTATTACCTTGAATCCCTATTCTATATAAGCCTTATAACTTGTTCAACATATTATCAAATCGTTTAAACCAACTATCGCATGAGATCTCTGAATTCGCTCGAACATTTCCAAAATGATCCATACACCACTCAGGAATCGAGTCATCGTATTAAATCCTCAATCGTTTTTGCATCACTCGTTAGCATATTCATCAAGTCGTTCCTTAGAACTCCTGCGCGATACCTAAGCGTCGTCTCAATAAATCTTAGTCTCTTATATATCCTTGTTGATAGTCATCCAAGTAAACCATATTTAATTTGTATCTGCCAACACGAAATATCATCCGAGCTATTTCTAAAAATCCAAGCATGAGCTACTATATTCGCCTTAGCGATAAACTGATAATATTTCTATCGGTTGTCATTCTAAGTCTGACTTATCCTTATATGAACGATATCATAATCTCGCTTGAAAACTTGCTAGGACCAAAGGATCTTGGCGCGCGATACTCAACACAACTTAGCCGAAAGGTTGTGTGCATAGCTAACCATCCGAATGGTATTCTATCTCGCACACTAACTAGCTTGGTAATCATGTATAGGTATTCGGGTTCGTACATAATATGCAAATTCTAGCACGAGTATATTCTCACAGTCTAACACAGGTCGGAACAAGGGTATTCTCATAACTATCCAGTACAAGCAATCATATCATTCAAATACACTTTTCAAAAATATTTAGACTCATTGTATGGAACATCCTAACGGGTCAACGAGAGAGAGAGAGAGAGAGAGAGAGAGAGAGAGAGTGTGTATGCACAAAACCCACGAACGAGCTTTCGAAACTGAGAGATTCGATACGAAGTCCAAGGACAAAAAGCCGTACTCTGATACTACTATGTCACGCCCCAATCTCCATCATGAATCAACTGTCCTCGCTAGGCGCGAATCACT
Source organism: Iris macrosiphon (assembly GCA_036927795.1). Taxonomy (NCBI): domain Eukaryota; kingdom Viridiplantae; phylum Streptophyta; class Magnoliopsida; order Asparagales; family Iridaceae; genus Iris; species Iris macrosiphon. The sequence goes on along the minus strand of JAYESA010000003.1, from coordinate 98,293,128 downwards.
GTGCCAACGCTCCAGCAGGACGATCGTTCCCATCTGAACGTGATATTGCACGAGCACAAGTTGTGCCCGTGCAAGGCCATGATCCGAACTGGCGGTAAAATGACTAAGCCACAGAGTCGCACAGATAGTCCGAATGCAGCAGAATAAGAAACGAACATGTGATTGGTAACAAGTTTACCGAGTCATTATAGCGAAAGTATTAAATAACACAAGTATGGAAGTAAAATAAGCACTTTATTGATATTGAACAAGTATTACAAGCGGTGCTAGACCAAGATTACTAGTCGCTCAAGTCCTCTCTCTCGAAATAATAAAAGCGTGCCAAGTGGCTACAATTATGGAATGATACATAGGCGATGTTCCAACATTATGTCTTGTATATGTGCTTCAGCTCCGGACGCAACACTCCAAGGCTCCAGAGCAAAATACATGCCTTAGCTCGTACGAAGGGTTTTTGCACCCTACAATCAATCTAGTGGATTATCAATATATGAATGGACTGGTGGGGAGGCTTCTCGCTCGATCAAAAAATCCAAACACGTTATATAGGTTCCGTGCACCATCTATTAAGTTATCTTTCTAGTCTTGCCTTAGGATCAGTTTTTATGGTATAATGTAAAGCCTAACTCGTGTGGTAGTGCGCTGAACGATATAAGAGTAACACGACGAGACTTACCAACTTACCATTCGTCCTTCCCTGTCTAAGGCAACCAAGTTAAACCAAGCACGAGTATATCAATAATGAAATCCAAGAAAAATGCATAAGCAAACATAAGTGTCAAGGACGGGGTTCTTACTCAGGTCCACGAGTTGCACGGATACTCAGGTGTGTTGCAGAAGATGTTCAAGTATTCAATTATGTACAAGTGTGCACAGATATCTAATACTCATATCTGTTCAGTATTCCAGATTCTAGGTGCGATGCATTGACTCGCACACGAATTGCCGCTAAGATATGATGACTTATCTATATGAACAAGAGGTTACTGGTAAGATGCCATAGAGGACGGTGTAGTCTCAGGGCGAGATAGTGTTTAAGCAAGAACATAGGGCATTGCACACATCCCGCCTGACGTAGGTGACTACAGTCAAGAGGTTTCGACCAGTCGGATCGGCCCTGGTGCCCCGGTGACCGTCCGCGGAATAAGATTCAAAAATCTCCCTTGTGCACCAAGTTGTCTGTGATCATGCAAGTCTCTAATCTTCCAGGCCTCTTGTCAGGTACAGGTACATGTACAGGTATGTCAAACCCGATTCCAGATTTGGTTTTTCATGAATTTTTAGAATTTATTTTTTCTGATAATGTATTCCTACTGTATTTCTCATGTTGGTTCCTGTCATTTTATTTATTATTATTTTTTATGTTGTTGAGAGAGACTACCCGAGACCAGTAGAATATCCATTGACATTGCCATAGATCCGGTTTAGGATCTGCATGTAGAATGGACACCGGGCTCGGTTCATTTGACTGAATCCATGACTAAACCATTTTTTCTCTCCTCTTAGTATATATATGAGCTTTTCTCTCTCTCGTCTCTTTCTTCTTCTTTATTTTCATTTTCTTCTTCCTTTCTCCCTTTTTCCTCACCCCCGTGCTGTAAAACCCCCTTCCTAAAATAAAATAAAATCGTATATACCCTTTATTTATTAATTATTAATTATTAATTAAATTGTAGTAATTAGGGGCTAAATAGGAGAAATAGATTTTTAATAATTTTTATTTTAGGTGTTCGAGCACTTAGAGGACTTATGGGACCATTAGAATTTTTTTTCGGAATTTATTCCATGTAGGAGATCCCTTAAGCAGTTGCTAGCCTAATGGTGTGCATTATTCTAATCCATAAATTTTCTTATGAATATATATATAATATATATGTATACACAAATATATATATGTATATATATATTTAGAAAGGAAAAGAAAAGAAAGAAAAAGAATTATTAAAGAATTTACTAATAATAATAATAATAATAATAATAACATTACTATATTTCCCATCCCTTAATAACAATCAAAGCAACTATCCTATACTTGCTGCAACTTGCTTCTTAGGACCATTCCTTAACAATTTACTAAGACTACCCCTTCAGCCGTAGCAATTGATCCAGGGACCCGCCCCTTCATGCTTCAGCAACTTGCCCTTTCACCCGCCCCTTTTATAACTCCCAGACCCGACCCCCCTTTGGCTCTCTCTCCCTATTATATTATATATATATATATATATATATATATATATATATATATATATATATATATATATATATATATATATATATATATATATATATATATTATTTCATAAAACCCTAACCTAAAATATCCAGACCCCCTCTTCTCATCTAGAGCCACCGTCGTAGCCAGAGAACCCCGCCAAGCCGTCCAAACCATCCCGACGACTCCGACCTCGCGCACTGCAGATTCCCACACGAGGCACCTTCGCTCCGGAGTTGTTTTCCGTCGACTCGCTCAACCAAACGTCGTTCCGTCTTCACCGGTATGATCACCCCTTAACCCTCTTTCATATTTGTATTATAGCCAACCTCGAAACGTGTACCCCTAGGCGAAAAACAGTATCCAAAGTGGACGCGAGCAGACCCAATTCTGGGATCGCAGAAAACTGCGGTGACCACCCATATTACCGAGTTCGTATCTCCCACCACAGATTCGAATTCGGTGATTCTTTTTGATATGTGTAGAGAACTTGACCTAGTTTATGTTCTGTTAAATAACCCTAGATTATTAGCTGCTATGGACAGAATTAAATTCGTCACAAAACTACGCGAACCCACTTTTTCCAGATTTCCAAAAGTTAGAAAACGGAGCGCCCCCCGCCAAACGGGACCGCCCCGCCGTGTACCAAGTGTACCGAACGGTGCATGCAGCGTAACCGGACACGTAAAAATTTGTGGAGACTGATTCGGACGCGTGTGCGCGCCGGAATCAGGCCGTATCCGCGGACACACACCGTGTCACAACTTTTGTGGAACTCGCGCGTATTTTGTGCACGTTTGTCAGATTGTGACAAAACTTACGCCACTGGACTCATGGTAACGTGCTGGTCCTATGACCCAATTTTCACGTAATTCTGAGATAGTTGACCAAATCGTCAATTGGCGGGCCCCACAGTTGACTTTTTGGACAAAATTGTGTTCGGCTCATCGGAATCCACATTTGGACATACCGTTGGGTTCGTATTGACATTTAGAGTTGTTTGACCTATAGTTTGTCCTATTTAGAGACTGTTACCCTTGGTACGCTTTTCGGTGCAAAGTGGGCCACATGTGGACCCCACTTTTACCCGAAATTACTGTTTTGCCCCTGTGTCCAAATTGGACGAAAGGGAAGTGCTTTCTAGCTATATTGCTTATTCTGGGAACGTTGGTGATATTTATTTCAGCATCCGGAGACGTTCATTCTGAGGCCGTAGCTTCTGACTCTTGGTGTTGACATCGGGACACTACATTTTGCAACTTTTTTGCCAGGCAAGATACCTTGCCAAATTGTTTACAGTACTTTGCATGCTATTTATATTTCTGTTTATTTATTTTATTTCTATATAGTTCTTGCATGTGTAGTTTTTCTCCAGTCATTACTATGTATTAGATATGTTGACACACACATGGCACCTAGTATCATAGAGGACAATCATTAGGCGTATGGGCTTTTAACCACTCTGATAAACCGTAGTATATAGCTCGCACTACGGGCGTGTGTCGCGCTGGTCGCTACCCCCACGGTATGTCAATTTCTGGAGTCTCGCTGGTCGCTACCCCCGCGGTATGTCGATTTCTGATGTCCATTGACGTGTGTGTGAGTTGTGAGGTAGATCGAGTAGCCTACCCTTGCCCATACGTCAAAAAGTTGTCCTCATTTGCATTCATATAGATGGTCTTGTACAGCGTACTTATTTATTTTCAAATAATATGCATGTTTACTGTATTCAAGTTGGCTCGTATTTTTTGTATCTTGTTACGTCCCTCTGAGGACCTGGTCCTCTGCCAGGTGTATCTTCTCTTGAGTATTTGCAGGAGTACGGGCCTGGACCTGACGCATTATTTTCTGTCGAGGAGGTCTTACCTTCTGAGCATCGTTGATTATCTAGCGATGGATTCTTTTAGCTGATACACTTTTGTCTTCATATTATTTTATATTGGAGATTTTATACTCCTCTCTCATTTTAGTTTGGATATAGTCTTTGGTAGTGGATTTGTCTCCACCCGACTATTATTTCGGATATTTCAGACTCCTTATTCTAGTTTAGTATTTCTTTTCTATGACTTGTTGTGTGGATGAGATTAGCATATCTGTGACTTGTGAAATTATATATATACCACATGTGAGTTTATATTCATATTACAGCGTACGTATGGGTTATGGTTTCCATATATTGGAGTTGCCATATCCATGCGGCTGGCATGCTTACGTGTTCCTAGTCCTGCGTATTTTGGGACTGGGGCGTGACATGTTTTTGTGGTGGCCCATGCAGGTCGAGAGCATATTATCTTGGTTACGTTATTGTACCAAACAAGCCTGCACCTAGGACTAGAGTATAGGATCTCATCCACAATTGACTATGATTCATCTTCCTCCTATCTGTTCTATTTGAACAATTGCATCCTGCTTGATTCCTGTACTCCCATAATAGTTCCTTTAGTATAGCCTTCTGCTAGAATATAGGAACCCCTGTTATTAGGATAATGATTATGGTAGCACACCTATTAAGAATACAACGAGAATATAGACACCTCACTAAGTTTGGAATAATTAAAGTGAACCGTAGAATTCCTTATCTATAGATTGGTTTATCATTACCCCTTGATGTATTATGAAGACTTGAGAGTAGTATAGATGCTACTAGAGTTAGTTAGAAGTTTTACCATAATATTTGACCCTAGTATAGAGGATACCCTAATAAGTACCAAAGATCCCTTCTCGTAAACCTTAACAAGAGTTTCTACGATATCCTTAAGACAATTACAGTACTAGGTTATTGTTATAAGTTGGATAGTATACCTCACAACATAGTATCACATAGTCTTTTGCCCTATTTATTGAAGTGTAGCTGAATGACATTAACTGTGTGCTAGCATAAGAAGATAATGTTTCATCAGACTGTAGAACTTAGAGGCTATACCCCTACTTTGTCGACTATCGACCTAGACAAGGAATTAGTATGACAAATGTAGAGATTGTGGAGTCTTATCTTTTGTGAACTTGAATTGCTATGTACCTTCTTTCATCATAATCCAGCGTATTTATGTTTGTTGTACTACCTTGACTTATGCTGCTATTATAGCCTAGTTTTTGCAAGTTTATTCTTTTATCGAGCTTGCTCATGGCATATGTATTATTGGGTGCACACAATGATACAATTGCCTAATCAGAATCGGTGTATTAAGGTCTAGCTAACCTTAGTGCGCTTGGTTCGCTCTTCGCATGACTACTTTACGTGGATTGAGATATATGGTAGTAGACAGATATACTCGCCCCTAGATATGTCTGACACATCGTATCGGTTACATAACTGTACTGATATGAGCATGTAAATAGGAAATTACCAAAAATAGGATTTTAATCCACAACTGTCCTGATAACTCTCTTTTCGATTCTTTAATCACTTTGAACCTCGTACTTGTATTCTGTCACCTTCACCTTGAGTTCTTTATTATTTCTCTCCGTCTTCCCCTATTTCGGAAAGACGAAACCTCGTGCTGGTATAAGTTGGCACTGATAGTACTAGATATACCCCATAAGGCTAATCACATGACTTAGTGACTCTCTTTTATAATTGGTTAAGGGCATATCATAGGTGATATGTTTGGTGTTAAACCTTTGAGGATTAAAAATTATGATTAAATAATTTGAGCAATAGTTTTTCTAGATGTATAGCCTTAGGTGGTAGATGGAAAATTTTAAGTTCGGCAGATTGTGAACCCCTCACCCAAAAATTTAACCTACTTGGCTGAGTTAGTGAGACTAAGGTTAGCTTGAGTCCAGTTAGAGATAGAACACGATATTTTATTCAATTTTACAATAGTTATATCACTTAGCGCCCTTACCGTGCTCCGATAATTGGAGCGCTACACTAGCCACTGCCTTCCTACAAATTCTACACCCTTATCCTAGACATGCCCATCACCCAATTCTCATCTTTGTGCAATTTTCCAATTGTTGGGCGCTTTTATGCAAAGAACATTTATGTGTCCACACCATTGGACATGACACATGAAGAAACCTATTTTCGCTTATATGGATTTTTTCATGATTTTTTCGGAATGTGCAATGTGCAACATCGCCCACCCCTTTAAACCTAGCCTTGCATTTTAAACAATGCAAGTCTTATACCATCCTTGACATTCTATCGTGGCTTAAACTTAATCTCGAGGACAAAATTTTTGTAAGTTGGGTAGAATGTAAAATCCCCTTCCTAAAAAAGAAAAAAAAAATCGTATATACCCTTTATTTATTAATTATTAATTATTAATTAAATTGTAGTAATTAGGGGCTAAATAGGAGAAATAGATTTTTAATAATTTTTATTTTAGGTGTTCGGGCACTTAGAGGACTTATGGGACCATTAGGAATTTTTTTCGGAATTTATTCCATGTAGGAGACCCCTTAAGCAGTTGCTAGCCTAATGGTGTGCATTATTCTAATCCATGAATTTTCTTATGAATATATATATAATATATATGTATACACAAATATATATATGTATATATATATTTAGAAAGGAAAAGAAAAGAAAGAAAAAGAATTATTAAAGAATTTAATACTAATAATAATAATAATAATAATAATAATAACATTACTATATTTCCCATCCCTTAATAACAATCAAAGCAACTATCCTATACTTGCTGCAACTTGCTTCTTAGGACCATTCCTTAGCAATTTGCTAAGACTACCCCTTCAACCGTAGCAATTGATCCAGGGACCCGCCCCTTCATGCTTCAGCAACTTGCCCTTTCACCCGCCCCTTTTATAACTCCCAGACCCGACCCCCCTTTGGCTCTCTCTCCCTATTATATTATATATATATATATATATATTATTTCATAAAACCCTAACCTAAAATATCCAGACCCCCTCTTCTCATCTAGAGCCGCCGCCGTAGCTAGAGAACCCCGCCAAGCCGTCCAAACCATCCCGACGACTCCGACCTCGTGTATTGCAGATTCCTACACAAGGCACCTTCGCTCCGGAGTTATTTTCCGTCGACTCGCTCAACCAAACGTCGTTCCGTCTTCACCGGTATGCTCACCCCTTAACCCTCTTTCATATTTGTATTATAGCCAACCTCGAAACGTGTACCCCTAGGCGAAAAATAACATCCAAAGTGGACGCGAGCAGACCCAATTCTGGGATCGCAGAAAACTGCGGTGATCACCCATATTGCCGAGTTCGTATCTCCCATCACAGAGATCCAAATTTGGTGATTCTTTTTGATATGTGTAGAGAACTTGACCTAGTTTATGTTCTGTTAAATAACCCTAGATTATTAGCTGCTGTGGACAGAATTAAATTCGTCACAAAACTACGCGAACCCACTTTTTTCAGATTTCCAAAAGTTGGAAAACGGAGCGCGCCCCGCCAAACGGGACCGCCCCGCCGTGTACCAAGTGTACCGAACGGTGCACGCAGCGTAACCGGACACGTAAAAATTTGTGGAGACTGATTCGGACGCGTGTGCGCGCCGGAATCAGGCCGTATCCGCGGACACACACCGTGTCACAACTTTTGTGGAACTCGTGCGTATTTTGTGCACGCTTGTCAGATTGTGACGAAACTTGTGCCACTGGACTCGTGGTAACGCGCTGGTCCTGTGACCCAATTTTCACACAATTCTGAGACGGTTGACCAAATCGCCAATTGGCGGGCCCCATAGTTGACTTTTTGGACAAAATTGTGTTCGGCTCATCGGAATCCACATTTGGACATACCGTTGGGTTCGTATTAACATTTAGAGTTGTTTGACCTATAGTTTGTTCCATTTAGAGACTGTTATCCTTGGCACGCTTTTCGGTGCAAAGTGGGCCACATGTGGACCCCACTTTTACCCGAAATTACTGTTTTGCCCCTGTGTCCAAATTGGACGAAAGGTAAGTGCTTTCTAGCTATTTTGCTTATTCTGGGAACGTTGGTGATGTTTATTTCAGCATCCGGAGACGTTCATTCTGAGGCCGTAGCTTCTGACTCTTGGTGTTGACATCGGGACACTACATTTTGCAGCTTTCTTGTCAGGCAAGATACCTTGCCAAATTATTTACAGTACTTTGCATGCTATTTATATTTCTGTTTATTTATTTCATTTCTGTATAGTTCTTGCATGTGTAGTTTTTCTCCAGTCATTACTATGTATTAGATATGTTGACACACACATGACACCTAGTATCATAGAGGACAATCATTAGGCGTATGGGCTTTTAACTACTCTGGTAAACCGTAGTATATAGCTCGCACTACGGGCGTGTGTCGCGCTGGTCGCTACCCCCGCGGTATGTCAATTTCTGGAGTCTCGCTGGTCGCTACCCCCGCGGTATGTCGATTTCTGATGTCCATTGACGTTTGTGTGAGTTGTGAGGTAGATCGAGTAGCCTACCCTTGCCCATACGTCGAAAAGTTGTCCTCATTTGCATTCATATAGATGGTCTTGTACAGCGTACTTATTTATTTTCAAATAATATGCATGTTTACTGTATTCAAGTTGGCTCGTATTTTCTGTATCTTGTTACGTCCCTCTGAGGACCTGGTCCTCTGCCAGGTGTATCTTCTCTTGAGTATTTGCAGGAGTACGGGCCTGGACCTGACGCATTATTTTCTATCGAGGAGGTCTTACCTTCTGAGCATCGTTGATTATCTAGCGATGGATTCTTTTAGCTGATACACTTTTGTCTTCATATTATTTTATATTGGAGATTTTATACTCCTCTCTCATTTTAGTTTGGATATAGTCTTTGGTAGTGGATTTGTCTCCACCCGACTATTATTTCGGATATTTCAGACTCGTTATTCTAGTTTAGCATTTCTTTTCTATGACTTGTTGTGTGGATGAGATTAGCATATCTGTGACTTGTGAAATTATATATATACCACATGTGAGTTTATATTCATATTACAGCGTACGTATGGGTTATGGTTTCCATATATTGGAGTTGCCATATCCATGCGGCTGGCATGCTTACGTGTTCCTAGTCCTACGTATTTTGGGACTGGGGCATGACACGTGCACCTCCCCTAGCCGAACCCTAGCACCGGACCTAGCTAGGAAGAGGTCGTTGGACTCTTAGGCAAGTACATCTTGCTCAATGATGAACCTTGAATTTTGAATTTTTTTATATATATGTTTTAAAAAAATGTATTTAATGAAAAATGTTCTTCTTGAGTTGCTGATCATATTTAGTTCTTAGAGTTTTGGATTTTGATGTATAGAATTTTGTAGATCTGAGTTTTAAGTTTAGAATTTTTATGTGTTCCATGAGCTCTCCTTGGTTTTGATCTAATAAAACAAAGTGTTTTCGAAAACTAGTTATTCCTTATGTTAGAGCATTTTATTTCGTGCAATTTGGCTTTTGTTTCTCTTGATTTGGAGTTAAAATAAAAAAATTTATGAAGAAAATAAAATTTTGGTTTTTGAAACTTTCGGCCATGGCTGAACCTATTGTTGGAGAAGTCGAAGTCTTCATGCGGCCAGTGTCCTATGCGACAGAGAGCGCTATGCGGCCTGAGAGGTTTATGGGGCCTAAAATTCTTGTCGCATACTGACAGCATGCGTCCATCTTGTTGGATGCATGATTGTACATTACACAAAGTATTCTTGAGATAATCCTTGAACTGCTTGGGTTTTCACTCGCTGAACGAATGAAAAATTTACTAAGTCCAAGAGGGGAGTCCATGCGGCAATTAGGTGCATGCGGCCAGTAAGTGCATGCTGCAAGTTAGTGCATACAGCCAGTGAGCGCATGCGACAAGTGAGTGCATGCGGCCAGTGGGTGCATGCGGCAAGTAAGTCCATGTGGCCAGTGGACGCATGTAGCCAGAAATTCTTGTGTGCATTTTGTGTTCCCTTTATATTATGTTCATTTAGTAATTATTTTAGTGATTATTGTTGTGTGCTTCCTTATATCGATACAACTTTATGTTACCAGACAAGTTCTGCGTGTAAGTTCATGAGACAAGTTTATGTACATGTTCACAATCCTCACGACACCGTAGAAATTTTGTGTATGAAATCTATCGCATTTAACATCGGGCAATCGAGTGTGAGTATTGTCCAATGTATCACGTGTCACGAATATGATAACTCATGAAAAGCTCGTACTCGTGACTCGTCATTCTAGGGAGTTCTCATGTGGTCCACGACTCAAGAACTTAAATTAATTTAGTAATGATTAAATAAGATAAGATTTACCTAGATCATTGGGAGGAAAGAATATTGTAATCCCCCTGATTTTCAAAATTTTGAATTTGGAATTTCTCACCATTTTCTGGAATATTTAGCAATTAAACTTAAGTGTTTTAATTATTCAATAATTTTTAAATGATAATAAATAATATTAAAATATTATGAAAATAATATTTTATGATGTAAAATGAAAATCTAGACGTAGGGTAATTTTCCGGGAATTTATTGGGCCCCGGACCTATTTTTAAAATACCTAAAAGTAATTATTTATTTTAATTTTAATTGTTTAATTGTTTAGTTATTTATTTTAGTAATTAAACCCTATGGCCCGGCCCAACCCTGGCCCAACTCCGGCCCAAGCCCGCACTGTTAGCGGGTCGGATCGGGTCCGGTCGACCAACCCGACCCGCACACCCTTGAGACCCGACCCGCTCCAGCCTCTTCCCCAGCTGTAACTGCAACCGCCGCGCCGCCCGCCTGTTCGCCTTCCTCCGCCGGCCGTTACGACGTTGCCGCAGCCGCTCGCATCCCCGTCCCTCGGCCTTCCTCTTCCCTCGACCCGCCGGCGTTCCCTCTCCCCTATCCCCTCTATTTAACCCCAGCCCCTCCGGCCATTTCCTCCCCCTCCACTCTCTTCTCCGGCGAGCTTCAGACTCCGGCTCCTTCCCCAGATCCGCCGCCTCCCTTCCTCGAACCCGCCTCCGCCCTAGGCTCTGCCCTCCTCCGCTCAGGCCCTCGCCCACGCCGACCTCACAGTGCCCGCCTCAGCCGCCAGCCTCCCAGCCGAGTCCCGCAGCCCGAAGCACTCCGCCGCAGGCTGCTGTGCCGTGCCGCCTCAGCGTGATACATTGGACAATATTACAGCGTACGTATGGGTTATGGTTTCCATATATTGGAGTTGCCATATCCATGCGGCTGGCATGCTTACGTGTTCCTAGTCCTACGTATTTTGGGACTGGGGCATGACACGTGCACCTCCCCTAGCCGAACCCTAGCACCGGACCTAGCTAGGAAGAGGTCGTTGGACTCTTAGGCAAGTACATCTTGCTCAATGATGAACCTTGAATTTTGAATTTTTTTATATATATGTTTTAAAAAAATGTATTTAATGAAAAATGTTCTTCTTGAGTTGCTGATCATATTTAGTTCTTAGAGTTTTGGATTTTGATGTATAGAATTTTGTAGATCTGAGTTTTAAGTTTAGAATTTTTATGTGTTCCATGAGCTCTCCTTGGTTTTGATCTAATAAAACAAAGTGTTTTCGAAAACTAGTTATTCCTTATGTTAGAGCATTTTATTTCGTGCAATTTGGCTTTTGTTTCTCTTGATTTGGAGTTTAAATAAAAAAATTTATGAAGAAAATAAAATTTTGGTTTTTGAAACTTTCGGCCATGGCTGAACCTATTGTTGGAGAAGACGAAGTCTTCATGCGGCCAGTGTCCTATGCGACAGAGAGCGCTATGCGGCCTGAGAGGTTTATGGGGCCTAAAATTCTTGTCGCATACTGACAGCATGCGTCCATCTTGTTGGATGCATGATTGTACATTACACAAAGTATTCTTGAGATAATCCTTGAACTGCTTGGGTTTTCACTCGCTGAACGAATGAAAAATTTACTAAGTCCAAGAGGGGAGTCCATGCGGCAATTAGGTGCATGCGGCCAGTAAGTGCATGCTGCAAGTTAGTGCATACAGCCAGTGAGCGCATGCGACAAGTGAGTGCATGCGGCCAGTGGGTGCATGCGGCAAGTAAGTCCATGTGGCCAGTGGACGCATGTAGCCAGAAATTCTTGTGTGCATTTTGTGTTCCCTTTATATTATGTTCATTTAGTAATTATTTTAGTGATTATTGTTGTGTGCTTCCTTATATCGATACAACTTTATGTTACCAGACAAGTTCTGCGTGTAAGTTCATGAGACAAGTTTATGTACATGTTCACAATCCTCACGACACCGTAGAAATTTTGTGTATGAAAATCTATCGCATTTGACATCGGGCAATCGAGTGTGAGTATTGTCCAATGTATCACGTGTCACGAATATGATAACTCATGAAAAGCTCGTACTCGTGACTCGTCATTCTAGGGAGTTCTCATGTGGTCCACGACTCAAGAACTTAAATTAATTTAGTAATGATTAAATAAGATAAGATTTACCTAGATCATTGGGAGGAAAGAATATTGTAATCCCCCTGATTTTCAAAATTTTGAATTTGGAATTTCTCACCATTTTCTGGAATATTTAGCAATTAAACTTAAGTGTTTTAATTATTCAATAATTTTTAAATGATAATAAATAATATTAAAATATTATGAAAATAATATTTTATGATGTAAAATGAAAATCTAGACGTAGGGTAATTTTCCGGGAATTTATTGGGCCCCGGACCTATTTTTAAAATACCTAAAAGTAATTATTTATTTTAATTTTAATTGTTTAATTGTTTAGTTATTTATTTTAGTAATTAAACCCTATGGCCCGGCCCAACCCTGGCCCAACTCCGGCCCAAGCCCGCACTGTTAGCGGGTCGGATCGGGTCCGGTCGACCAACCCGACCCGCACACCCTTGAGACCCGACCCGCTCCAGCCTCTTCCCCAGCTGTAACTGCAACCGCCGCGCCGCCCGCCTGTTCGCCTTCCTCCGCCGGCCGTTACGACGTTGCCGCAGCCGCTCGCATCCCCGTCCCTCGGCCTTCCTCTTCCCTCGACCCGCCGGCGTTCCCTCTCCCCTATCCCCTCTATTTAACCCCAGCCCCTCCGGCCATTTCCTCCCCCTCCACTCTCTTCTCCGGCGAGCTTCAGACTCCGGCTCCTTCCCCAGATCCGCCGCCTCCCTTCCTCGAACCCGCCTCCGCCCTAGGCTCTGCCCTCCTCCGCTCAGGCCCTCGCCCACGCCGACCTCACAGTGCCCGCCTCAGCCGCCAGCCTCCCAGCCGAGTCCCGCAGCCCGAAGCACTCCGCCGCAGGCTGCTGTGCCGTGCCGCCTCAGCGTGATACATTGGACAATATTACAGCGTACGTATGGGTTATGGTTTCCATATATTGGAGTTGCCATATCCATGCGGCTGGCATGCTTACGTGTTCCTAGTCCTACGTATTTTGGGACTGGGGCATGACACGTGCACCTCCCCTAGCCGAACCCTAGCACCGGACCTAGCTAGGAAGAGGTCGTTGGACTCTTAGGCAAGTACATCTTGCTCAATGATGAACCTTGAATTTTGAATTTTTTTATATATATGTTTTAAAAAAATGTATTTAATGAAAAATGTTCTTCTTGAGTTGCTGATCATATTTAGTTCTTAGAGTTTTGGATTTTGATGTATAGAATTTTGTAGATCTGAGTTTTAAGTTTAGAATTTTTATGTGTTCCATGAGCTCTCCTTGGTTTTGATCTAATAAAACAAAGTGTTTTCGAAAACTAGTTATTCCTTATGTTAGAGCATTTTATTTCGTGCAATTTGGCTTTTGTTTTTCTTGATTTGGAGTTTAAATAAAAAAATTTATGAAGAAAATAAAATTTTGGTTTTTGAAACTTTCGGCCATGGCTGAACCTATTGTTGGAGAAGACGAAGTCTTCATGCGGCCAGTGTCCTATGCGACAGAGAGCGCTATGCGGCCTGAGAGGTTTATGGGGCCTAAAATTCTTGTCGCATACTGACAGCATGCGTCCATCTTGTTGGATGCATGATTGTACATTACACAAAGTATTCTTGAGATAATCCTTGAACTGCTTGGGTTTTCACTCGCTGAACGAATGAAAAATTTACTAAGTCCAAGAGGGGAGTCCATGCGGCAATTAGGTGCATGCGGCCAGTAAGTGCATGCTGCAAGTTAGTGCATACAGCCAGTGAGCGCATGCGACAAGTGAGTGCATGCGGCCAGTGGGTGCATGCGGCAAGTAAGTCCATGTGGCCAGTGGACGCATGTAGCCAGAAATTCTTGTGTGCATTTTGTGTTCCCTTTATATTATGTTCATTTAGTAATTATTTTAGTGATTATTGTTGTGTGCTTCCTTATATCGATACAACTTTATGTTACCAGACAAGTTCTGCGTGTAAGTTCATGAGACAAGTTTATGTACATGTTCACAATCCTCACGACACCGTAGAAATTTTGTGTATGAAAATCTATCGCATTTGACATCGGGCAATCGAGTGTGAGTATTGTCCAATGTATCACGTGTCACGAATATGATAACTCATGAAAAGCTCGTACTCGTGACTCGTCATTCTAGGGAGTTCTCATGTGGTCCACGACTCAAGAACTTAAATTAATTTAGTAATGATTAAATAAGATAAGATTTACCTAGATCATTGGGAGGAAAGAATATTGTAATCCCCCTGATTTTCAAAATTTTGAATTTGGAATTTCTCACCATTTTCTGGAATATTTAGCAATTAAACTTAAGTGTTTTAATTATTCAATAATTTTTAAATGATAATAAATAATATTAAAATATTATGAAAATAATATTTTATGATGTAAAATGAAAATCTAGACGTAGGGTAATTTTCCGGGAATTTATTGGGCCCCGGACCTATTTTTAAAATACCTAAAAGTAATTATTTATTTTAATTTTAATTGTTTAATTGTTTAGTTATTTATTTTAGTAATTAAACCCTATGGCCCGGCCCAACCCTGGCCCAACTCCGGCCCAAGCCCGCACTGTTAGCGGGTCGGATCGGGTCCGGTCGACCAACCCGACCCGCACACCCTTGAGACCCGACCCGCTCCAGCCTCTTCCCCAGCTGTAACTGCAACCGCCGCGCCGCCCGCCTGTTCGCCTTCCTCCGCCGGCCGTTACGACGTTGCCGCAGCCGCTCGCATCCCCGTCCCTCGGCCTTCCTCTTCCCTCGACCCGCCGGCGTTCCCTCTCCCCTATCCCCTCTATTTAACCCCAGCCCCTCCGGCCATTTCCTCCCCCTCCACTCTCTTCTCCGGCGAGCTTCAGACTCCGGCTCCTTCCCCAGATCCGCCGCCTCCCTTCCTCGAACCCGCCTCCGCCCTAGGCTCTGCCCTCCTCCGCTCAGGCCCTCGCCCACGCCGACCTCACAGTGCCCGCCTCAGCCGCCAGCCTCCCAGCCGAGTCCCGCAGCCCGAAGCACTCCGCCGCAGGCTGCTGTGCCGTGCCGCCTCAGCGTGATACATTGGACAATATTACAGCGTACGTATGGGTTATGGTTTCCATATATTGGAGTTGCCATATCCATGCGGCTGGCATGCTTACGTGTTCCTAGTCCTACGTATTTTGGGACTGGGGCATGACACGTGCACCTCCCCTAGCCGAACCCTAGCACCGGACCTAGCTAGGAAGAGGTCGTTGGACTCTTAGGCAAGTACATCTTGCTCAATGATGAACCTTGAATTTTGAATTTTTTTATATATATGTTTTAAAAAAATGTATTTAATGAAAAATGTTCTTCTTGAGTTGCTGATCATATTTAGTTCTTAGAGTTTTGGATTTTGATGTATAGAATTTTGTAGATCTGAGTTTTAAGTTTAGAATTTTTATGTGTTCCATGAGCTCTCCTTGGTTTTGATCTAATAAAACAAAGTGTTTTCGAAAACTAGTTATTCCTTATGTTAGAGCATTTTATTTCGTGCAATTTGGCTTTTGTTTCTCTTGATTTGGAGTTTAAATAAAAAAATTTATGAAGAAAATAAAATTTTGGTTTTTGAAACTTTCGGCCATGGCTGAACCTATTGTTGGAGAAGACGAAGTCTTCATGCGGCCAGTGTCCTATGCGACAGAGAGCGCTATGCGGCCTGAGAGGTTTATGGGGCCTAAAATTCTTGTCGCATACTGACAGCATGCGTCCATCTTGTTGGATGCATGATTGTACATTACACAAAGTATTCTTGAGATAATCCTTGAACTGCTTGGGTTTTCACTCGCTGAACGAATGAAAAATTTACTAAGTCCAAGAGGGGAGTCCATGCGGCAATTAGGTGCATGCGGCCAGTAAGTGCATGCTGCAAGTTAGTGCATACAGCCAGTGAGCGCATGCGACAAGTGAGTGCATGCGGCCAGTGGGTGCATGCGGCAAGTAAGTCCATGTGGCCAGTGGACGCATGTAGCCAGAAATTCTTGTGTGCATTTTGTGTTCCCTTTATATTATGTTCATTTAGTAATTATTTTAGTGATTATTGTTGTGTGCTTCCTTATATCGATACAACTTTATGTTACCAGACAAGTTCTGCGTGTAAGTTCATGAGACAAGTTTATGTACATGTTCACAATCCTCACGACACCGTAGAAATTTTGTGTATGAAAATCTATCGCATTTGACATCGGGCAATCGAGTGTGAGTATTGTCCAATGTATCACGTGTCACGAATATGATAACTCATGAAAAGCTCGTACTCGTGACTCGTCATTCTAGGGAGTTCTCATGTGGTCCACGACTCAAGAACTTAAATTAATTTAGTAATGATTAAATAAGATAAGATTTACCTAGATCATTGGGAGGAAAGAATATTGTAATCCCCCTGATTTTTAAAATTTTGAATTTGGAATTTCTCACCATTTTCTGGAATATTTAGCAATTAAACTTAAGTGTTTTAATTATTCAATAATTTTTAAATGATAATAAATAATATTAAAATATTATGAAAATAATATTTTATGATGTAAAATGAAAATCTAGACGTAGGGTAATTTTCCGGAAATTTATTGGGCCCCGGACCTATTTTTAAAATACCTAAAAGTAATTATTTATTTTAATTTTAATTGTTTAATTGTTTAGTTATTTATTTT
This sequence comes from Iris macrosiphon, assembly GCA_036927795.1. Classification (NCBI taxonomy): domain Eukaryota; kingdom Viridiplantae; phylum Streptophyta; class Magnoliopsida; order Asparagales; family Iridaceae; genus Iris; species Iris macrosiphon. The sequence continues at coordinate 98,275,966 of JAYESA010000003.1, read as the reverse complement.
AGTAATTAAACCCTATGGCCCGGCCCAACCCTGGCCCAACTCCGGCCCAAGCCCGCACTGTTAGCGGGTCGGATCGGGTCCGGTCGACCAACCCGACCCGCACACCCTTGAGACCCGACCCGCTCCAGCCTCTTCCCCAGCTGTAACTGCAACCGCCGCGCCGCCCGCCTGTTCGCCTTCCTCTGCCGGCCGTTACGACGTTGCCGCAGCCGCTCGCATCCCCGTCCCTCGGCCTTCCTCTTCCCTCGACCCGCCGGCGTTCCCTCTCCCCTATCCCCTCTATTTAACCCCAGCCCCTCCGGCCATTTCCTCCCCCTCCACTCTCTTCTCCGGCGAGCTTCAGACTCCGGCTCCTTCCCCAGATCCGCCGCCTCCCTTCCTCGAACCCGCCTCCGCCCTAGGCTCTGCCCTCCTCCGCTCAGGCCCTCGCCCACGCCGACCTCACAGTGCCCGCCTCAGCCGCCAGCCTCCCAGCCGAGTCCCGCAGCCCGAAGCACTCCGCCGCAGGCTGCTGTGCCGTGCCGCCTCAGCGCCGCCGCGTGCGTCGTCGCTCCTCCTCCGGCCGGCCTCCCCGTCAACAGTGCCGCCAAGACACGGACACAGCGAGGACTCGGACACAGGGTTCTCAGACAGGAACCCTAACCCTAAACCTAGGCGTGTCGAACACGAGTCAGACACGAAGGAACTCGGGTTTTCAGACCCTATTCAGGTACCCATAACTTCTTGCTCGTAGCTCTGATTTTAATTCCGTAAATTGTATCGCGTAGCCTGTATGACCCCCTCGGTGCCCGTGCAAACCGCTCGGGGCATCGCGTCCTGTGGTGATCGCACACTGCGATCCAAAAACAGGAAAACCAACGCCCTAGTTCACCCCGGAACTGAGTGCGCCCCGCTAAACGGAACGACTTGGTCACGTGCAGTCTTCACCGATACGTGCGCGTCGTAGATACGGACGTGCAGGATTTCGCAGAAGCTGATTCGGATGTGCGTGCACACCGGAATCAGTACGTATCCGCGGACAACACCCCGTATCCGACTTTTCTGTATTTTGCTGTAACTTAGTGTACACACGTCGGATCGAGACGAAACTTGCGCCATCGGACTCATAGCAATACGCTGGTCCTGTGGGTCAAGTTTGGTTCGATTCTGAGAACGTTGGAAAATCGTGTGTCGTGGGCCCCACAGGCTCCACCTGACGGGCGATTTTGAGAACGGCTCATCGGAATCCAATTCTGGAAGTTCCGTTGGGTTCGTATCAACGTTCTTGACTCGTTGACACTAAGTTGGACTGATTTGGAGACCTTTGACCCTGACCCGATTTTCGGTGCAAAGCGGCCCACATCTGGACCCCGCCTTGACCCAAAAATGACGTTTTTGTCCTTGTCTCCAAATTGGACTCAAGGACAGGCGTTCCTAGCAGATTAATATTTTCTGGACTTGATGGTGATGTTTGTTTCAGCAGCCGGAGTACTGCCTAAAATCCCAGCTGAAGCCAGAGCGATAATTGGAGCCGAAAACCCAGGCAAGTGTACCTTGCCAAAATCCTGCAGTATTGTTACTTATTTACTTGATTTAATTAACTGTTGTACATGCTTAAACCTAGGGCCGTTTGACTTACTTAGCTTCCGATTAATAGTCGGGTGCCAACACCGTACGCGGGGTTGTGTAAGGTCAACTAGAGATGGAAATCGTGACATTTACATTCTCGTACTTGCCATATCAAGTACAATATTACCCAGGACACCTGACACAAATCATGAACAGAATCTTCCTGAAATATTCAAGGTGATTCTGTGTAGGTTGCAGGATTGGCCTAGACATTATATTATATTCCTAGATGTTATATTCATAGACATAATATGACTCACTGCATTAGATATGATCTCACGTGACATGGATATGGGACGTGTGGTTACATTGGGCGGGGAGAGACACACAGGCTACAGGCTGATTATATATATATAAATCCATAGTAAACACATAGTAAAATTCATAGTATACTCCGCTACCGGCTCCCCGACACAGAGCTTGTAGTGGTATCAGCCTAAGTTCTAGTGATGCTCTCAACTTGTATTTCACATAGAAGGTTATATATAGTTGACCCTATTGTTCCATTATTTACTTTACTGTATTTATTTTGGCTTGTGTTTTTCTGTACCTTGCTATGTCCCCTGAGGACCTGGAATGGATTATATCCCCAGGTTTAGCAGACGAGATCTATCCTGAGGTGTACGGAACATGGGCCTTACTCGGAGCAGTACCCGTAACTGAGGACGAGGTGACCGCTGAGGACTTCTCCTGAACAATTGCTTCGCCATGCTCAGTCATTATGACAAATAGTCTTTATTTCCTGTTTAATTAAACTCTTTAATTCCTGTTTATGAGAATATTGTAACAGACTAATATCGGGTTGTTTCCCGATTTTATTTACTTGGACTGGTTGTTGTTTATTATTGCTTTTGCTGATATTTCTGTCTTTATTCTGTGGATGAGATTAGTAACCCTGACTATTGGAATACAGCTTAAGTATGCCCCGATGGATCCATTAAATTGGGTCTGTCCATCGGTGCGTACTGCTGGCCATTTATCACGCGTCTAGTCCCTCGGTATTTTGGGACTGGGGCGTGACAAATATTGCGCTACCGGCTACCCCGATCTCTTAGGGCCCCATACAACATGGAACAACCCTGCTAGGCAAGGGCTCCGTGACTGACCTAGTTTACGCGTGTTGTGGCACTTACAAGACAAGTTTATATACAAGTTTATGTTACAAGAAAAGTTTATAAAGCAAGTTTATGATCAAGTTTAAGTTTATGCTTATAACTTTAATTTATGTTTATGACAAGTAACAAGTTATGTTATTGTATGGTTGAATGTGCATTTAAGTTTACTAGACAAGCGTACTCTTGGCCATCTAGGTTGACTGCAGTGTCGGTGGTAGCAATATTCTTAAAATATGCATTTAGTAATTAATGTCTGTGACAACCCTAGCTAGTTAATCGTAGCAAGCCGTAGAGCTGTTTGTCCGTATGATGAATGATGTTACTTTCATTATAGCTCGCTCCTCTAGTTTTATTTTTTCCCGGTGCGTGGTTAGGGTGCTAAGTTCTGCTCAGGTGAAGGTCTGCAATTCCGGTCCTTATTTAGTTTAAGGATTGTGGTCCCGATCCAGAGTAGTTCCTATGCTCTCTTGTTGCTTGTCGCCTTACTTTCATTTTTGCACTTGTTATCAGTTCTTCCAGTATTATTCTTGAGACAAGTACATTGGAACCGTATAAGTCTCGATCAGTATTTATTTTTTTTATGTCTTTTTCTGCTTATGTTGTGATATGTTTGGTCTATCACCTCGACCTCTTTTATGGTACTTGTTGCTTGGGGTTCTGACCCCACTGGCTTTACATGGCTAGATTACCCCGAAGAGAACCAGGATCCATCGTACTTCCAGCAAGATGGCTCGTACTCGTAGGACCGCGGCCGAAGCTCGCGAGTGGGTTTCCTTCTTCCATCCCTCGTCTTGATTACTTTATTTTTGGTGTTTAGCAAGGGGCAAGTTAGCACCTTATAATTTTAAGACTATGGTTAGCATGATGTATATATTAGACCATGGCTGGTATATTTGATCATGTATTATTATACTCTGCTAGTGCAATATTTTGTATTCACTAGCTTCATGATCATATGTGACTTATAATTTGGGACGCCTCTTTACTTTCATCTATGATATACTCTTGCAATTTTTGTTGTTGGATTGAGATAATAGGATTTGTCGGCCTTAGGACTAACGTCATAGCATGCTAGAGTTCACTCATCTATCTTCTAGACAACCTTAACACATTGCGGCTTACTTCGGTATTCTACAAGGTGCGTTTGGCCATGTCAGTCCCCATATTTATCCAGTATTCTGGCAGCGAGGCGTGACAAGGTCTAAGTCAAGATATATCAAGTACTAGTTCAAGTTCAAGGCCAGATTGTTCACAAATATAAATTGACTCCCTGAGCTATTAAAATTCAGTACTGATCGAGTATTACTCTACGAGCTATGATTCTTGCTTTATTGACAAGATGCAATCCCCTGGTTCAGGAACTGCCTTGGTTACCTAACGGTCCCGAATACTTTCAGGTTCATACTTGCATGGAACGACTATTCGATAGTCTTCCGGGAAACTTAGATGAATGCAAGACAAGATATTATTACTTGATTGTGGCATAAAATTATGTGACAATCATTGAAACCAACGAGTGCATACTAGTTAGCATGTAAGGCAAGCAAGCATTGAAACAATGTTGAAACATAAGAATAAAAAAAACATGCGGCGAAGCCATACTTGCAAATATAAGCAATTACGCTAGCACGGGTCTAAAGGGTAGTGCGGGGAGTGAAACCGTACAGGGATATACCGGACGTTATAATCTACGAGACGAGCAGTGTAACATGTGAAATAGTGTAATACGAAGAGTATATAGTGATCTTACTCGAAGCATAAGCGGAGTCTACTTGCACGAAGCTAAGGTAGCATGCGAGGGTCCAACTATACGCCAAATTTAATTTTCATGTTCTAACACAAGCAATACAAGATGGGATTATTTCCTTAGCTAGGTGCGTTGTATTCTTTATAGCATGCAAGGGATGAATTACCTAGCGACTAGCATGTATCATCCATATTTTATGTGTGCTGGCTAAGAAAAGACAAGTTCATCGTAGTCACCCACCTTAGCGATAATTTGCCTCGGTCGAGAGATACTCTGAGCGTGCCTTTTAAAGTCTAAGTTTGAACTCCTGAAAGGCGAAGTTTGAAATCCTTTGCCTAGCGCAAAGCGGGTCGGGTCGTTGCACTAGTGCCGTTTGAATCGGCTCTCCGCTTGAGCGGAACGGGTCGTTACACATGCTTCCTATTTCACTGTATGCCATGGATATGAACAATAATTAATATAGTTCTATATAGAAATATTACTTTATAATTTATATGCTTCACATGATTATTTAGTGTTAGTTTAGGCCAGTGGGATACCTCACTCACCAATGCATTTCCAAGTTTACTGATACCCAACTCTCTAGGTAAGAAGATTCGCTTGGACGTACCAAGGCATTTGATGCTCGGATTGGAAACACAAAAATGTTCGACCGATGATGCTTGCTTAAATATAGAAGACATGAAGTATGGAACGATGTAATCCTTTGTGAGCAAGAGTGATCATGAGTGTTGTAAGCCAAGTTGACATATTCAGTGGGCTATTGAGATCCTTTGTATTTTGCTGCAATAATCAATGAAGAAATTCTTTTCATATATTCTGTTGTGATTTCAATGTGACTCTATTATTTCTGTTGCAATATCATTATTTCAAGATACACCATAGACTATCTATCTTCTTGTCTTGTACAAGTACAATCTAGACTTGTACTGCATCATGCCTAGTGGCTTCCTTTCGGTTCTGCAGAACTGATGCGTGACACGAACTCCTTAAAGTGGTCTCTATTCAAAACAACTCGAAAACTATGAATCATCTCTTCCTCTATTTAGAATATTGCACCTTAAGAGAATTCACTCTTCTTATATTGTTATGCATATTTGGAACTTGGTGTGACCCGAGCTGGAGTTGGCCCGTGAGGTGCGATATTAAATTGGGCCCATATGCCTTAAATTTTTTTTAATGTAAGGCATGAACAAATTCCAATTATCTATACCTTTCACCTACTACCCGACGTGGGACTAAACTATCAACTCCATTGTTCCCACCTTTTAAGCGCTCAACCAGAAACGAGATACAATCCAACAATCTCCACTATAGCACATGTTTTCTGACTGAGCAACCAAGCATACCCCGACTACTTTTACTCGTTCTCGTTAGCTAGCACCATTTCTCGTTCAATGGTAGGTGAAGACACGATCCTAGGTAGATGAAGACACAATCATCGGCAATGTATGTGTAACAGAACAAGTAACAGTGGTCGATGCCAACAAGCGCCTACTACTGTGTGCAGTAAGACTTTGATATAGACGATGTATGACAAGTGGACCCTCTTCTCTCTTCCTAAAACGGGTAAATATAAACTTTATAGTGGGGCCCACTTGTCATACACCGGCTGTATCAAACCGATACAGCCGGTTGTATCAAAGTCTTACTGCCTCCAGAGAGTCATGGTGTGGGGATACAAAATAAATTTGTTTTCGGTAACTTTTGTTCTCTCTTCAAAGTGTGATTTAGTTGACTAAGTAGAATCTATTTTTGTTCACCTATTAAAACTTTTATCGGTGTTAATCAAGATGAAAATTACAATAATTTTAGTTTTACAGGTGTTCTTGAGTGAAAAAAGCGAACACAAAATAGACCTAAGTTAAAGAATGCTTTCAACCTATTCACCCTTTCCAACCATTCATAGATCACTTTACTATCAATCCATTCATGACCCTGTGGATCACATGCAATCTAATGTACTAGACTGGTAAAGCAGTAAATCAATCACAGATACCCTTTCCACTTCTGGCCTCTTCCCTGCATTGGGCAACTAAAATTATTACAAGAGAGAGAGAGAGAGAGAGAGAGAGAGAGATGAAACTCATGAACTCAACAAAACAAATGAAGAAAAAAGAAAAAAGGAAAAGGAAAAGGGAAAGCTACCCCTATATATATATATATTTTTTTTTCATTTATTTCCATAGTAGGTATTGCTTGAAAGGTCACACATCCTCCCTTCGTGGCCTATCCATTAATGGCAATGCTTGAGGGGGTAGGAAAAGGCATTGATTCCTTCCCTCTCCGCTTCTAAAACCACAAATGAGTCATTTGTTTCTCCCTCCGAGAATGAGAGATCCCCTAATTCTAAACACCAACCATTGCCATATTTGTGGCCAGGGCCGGCTCTTCCTTTGGCAAAAAAAAAAAAACAGCTACTTAGGATCCAATTTTTTTTAGAGGTTCCAAAATGATGGAATACTAAGTATATAATATATATGTAATTATTAAATTTTATCTTTTTTTTTTTTGAAAGGTTGGAACAAACTATATCTGGCTGGAAAAAGAAGAATATAAAAAATAATACAACTGGCTTGATAAAACGTGACAATCAATTAAGATCAGTTACCGCTTCTTTTTCTCATCTTTTGTAGAAATTATCGTACCGATCTTTTATGTTTTATATAAAGAGAAAAAGAAGAAGTAGAAGCCATGTTCTCTCTCTCTCTCATACAGCTACAAACGTCTGCAAGGACGATATTCGTATATAGATATATTTTCAAAAATATAGAATACTAGTATATAAATATATTTTCAAAAAAAAATTTATATTTAAATTTTTGTTTATGATCTCCAAATGACTTGAGACGGCCGTGTTTGCCACCCCCACCCACTAGGGGTCGGTCACAAGTGCCCCCAAATAGCAAGCGAGTCATCCTGATGCCCACGCTCCTTCGTGGTGGGACCACGGCTGTCTTGATTTGCTTGCACCGTTGTGGTGTGAATTGGTGAGGGAGGTGGTACAAAGTTTCTGAGCACTTATTTTTTCATTCACTAGTACTATGAACTTCAAAGGCTTCTTTCCCATACCACATAGTACGAGTAAAACTTCGATACAGCCGGATATGACAAATGAGCCAGTAAGCCCTTCTCTCTTCGGAAAAATGTGTAAATATAAACTTTATAGCTGAAAGAATCAATAACAGAAAGAGCCTACAAATTCTACTATGTTTTCTCTAATTCTCTCATTATTCAATACTATAAACTTAAAACCAAATAATAAATTTGTATTATGTAAAGCATTGAATAAACATCTGAAATGTGTGAGGTGCTACTGCAGGGAAGGATGTGGTACAATGGCTTGGGGACTAGTGGCGTGAAGACTTGATGACCTAGCTACCTTAAGAATCAAGGCTCAAGTCATGAGAATAAAAAGGTTTCTTTGAGAACACTACCCACTCCCTAGAGAGAACTGAATCAAAGCGGTTGTTGCACGCCTTAATCTTTAGATAAAAACTGAGCAACTTGTTCTGTTCCATAGCTTCCTGACCACTTGGAAACAGGACCATGCCTTTTTTTGGCTGTGTCCTCTGTAACCAAAACTTTGCTTCAATCTGCAAACCATTCATTGGCCACTGCATCTCTCCCCACAGTGGTCTCTCTTTCTTTCTTTCTTTCTTTCTTTCTTGTGACTGACTGACTGACTGACTGACTGACTTCCTTCCGTGAAGTAAAGGAACTTAATGGCCGGAAGGACAGCAAACACATCAACCTCCTCTCCTCCCTACGTTATTTCTGAGGTTAAAAGGACGTTTCCCTTCCCATTTCAGCCTCTCCCCCATCTCATCTCTCCCAGCTACTCTTCCCAATTCTGGATCCTAAACCTACCACCAATTATTTCAAGCAAGAACCCAACTGTGTCAAAGAAAAACCTTACAATGCACACAAAATTGGATGATTAATACGACGAACAACTTGATATACTTATGTGGGTTGACTCACCAATCTCTGATGTTATGATACAATAGTGGAGACAATTAGTGACAGCAAGTTATGTTGTTCAAATACAAATACATATATGGACACAATACACGATATATAGGTACAATATGATCATCTATGTAGCATGAATATAGAGAAATGGATACAGATACGATACCGACATGTGACACCAAGTTTTTCAATTCCATGAAAGATTGATAGCAGGACGAGACATTGAGACCCAACAAACCACTAACATTTGCACCCATTCCAAATGGAAATACGATGATCAGGCAATAGGAGGGAGTAACAAACGAAGATACAGACTATTGTCTCCCTTTCTTACTTGTAACCCTGCACTCCCCCTTCTTCATCACACAAAATTAGGGAGCAGTGGTAAGTAAGTACACATAAACTAGCAAAATGCAGGTTGGTTGGGTTGGGTTGGGTTATCATCACTGGCGAAACCCGGTTTTCTGCAGCCAATGTGGTACTGCTTTCACTTGTTGAGGTGAGAATCCTGATGATGCTGCAGTTGTGGCGGTAAACGGTCGGGGAGAAGCCATGCTGATGCCTCCTCTCCCTCCCCCTCCGGGCCATTCCATTTGCCTTTGTTGTTCCTGTTGTTGGTTTCGTTCGCCACTTATCGTTAGAGAAAGTCCTCCTCCTCCACCGGTCCTCGCTCCTTCGCTGCTGCTAGGAAACTGCATTGCGAAGCACAAGATCAATAAGACAGAAATCCATCCAATTGGCAATTATATGCTCTATGGATTACTAACTTGGTGATAACCAGAGGGGATGAACTGCTGCTGCTGCTGCTGCATGATCTGGAACATTGGGGGAACTTCCGCAATCCGATGGTGTAGGTACTTGTACAGCTCATTTTGCGGAATTTGTGCTTGAACAAAGGGGTTATGGTTCAGCAGCACGACCGAACCATTCTTATCGCGACCACCCTTTAAATCTTGCCCATGGGGAAAGCTGAACCTGCCTTCCTCTTCAGGAAGCTTAAGCTTGTCACCAAACTAAACATAAACGCATAGGTAAACAAACGGTCGAGCATTCTAAATTTTCAATCTGGATTTGAAAACAATAGAGTTTACCTTTGCTCTGGTGAATCGGTTTTCGGCTCGCCTGTCCTGCTCGAACACCATAGGGACCCTCTGGTCCATCCCAACAGAGCCTTCCTCGTCCATCTGGTCGGAACTGCTCCTCTTAGATCCTGAACTCCCAAGACTAAGATCAAGATTCTGGTCACTGTGGCTGGCTGCAACAATTTACATACACAAACAAGAATCACTAGTTTTCTCCCTAGAAAAATCCAAGAATCAAAAGCACTTAAGAAGTGAGAAAATTACAAATGAAACTGAGCTCATCGGTGTAAACGCTATGATCGAAGTTGGTCACAGCATCTTTACCGTTACACTTGATCGCCGCCTTATCGTAAGCCCTGGGAGGAGGAAGAGAAGAACATTTAGTCGTAACGAAGCTAAAAATGTGTAGCTTTCGAGGAGCTGAGCTTTAAGGATTTGTGGTAAATAAACACACCTTGCTGCTTCTACTTCCGTATCGAAGAGGCCCAAGTATACATACCTATCATCCATTACACAAGCATTCGGAACTAAATTAGACCATAATTAACAAGTAGTAGAATTATTGAATCGACGAAATGAGAGAGAGAGAGAGAGAGATGATACTTCTTGCCGAGAAACTGGCCCATTCTAGCCTCCCATCTACCACATTTGTGCAGGGTCACCCCTCTGTACTTGGAGCTCCCCCTCGGGAACCCGGTGCTCTGCCGCCGGAGCACGTGCACGAACTCCTCCTTGGTGAGGTTGCTCATCTGCCCACCCACCAAAAATCCATCCTTTAGTCCATGAACACACAAACTACGAACAACAACAACACAAGCCAAGCCAAACCTGCTTCAAATCCTGGCCGTAGTCGTCGAGGCTGAAGTTTATGTCCGCGTCCACTCCCCTGAACTTGATCGCAGCTCGGTCGTAAGCCCTGCAGTAAAACTACCGATTTTGTAACAAAAGTTTTGTGTTGGAGAAGAAATCGTATCAATTAATCTAAATACCTAGCTGCGGCGTGAGCCGTATCGAATCCACCTGTACAAGAAGAAGAAATAGCTAGGCTTATTTAGTTTTAGGGTCTCTATAATATTGAAAATTTGCGTCCTAGGCCTACATACCCAAATAGACCTGCTTTCCGCAGTCCCAGATGTGGGACTCCCACCGCCCCGTCCTGCGATAGAAGGTCACTCCTCTGTACTGCGAGCTCCTCGACCGCGGTCCGCGCCTGCTCTTCTTCACAGCCGGCTGCTGCCGCTGATGCTGAGAAGGCTCTTCCAATTTCTCCGGCTGACCGAACTGGACCCCCACCCAGTGGGCCCTCGGCAGCAGCAGCAGCCCCGGCGCCTCGTCTACGGGGAACAACTGCCTGGTGGCCACCACCGCGGCGCTGCTGCTGTCGTCCTCTTCCTCCTCCTCGTCGGAGGCCCCTACGGCCTCCGTCAACTCGTCCGGAGAGTCGTTCAGATCCAACAACATCTTTCACTCTCTTCTTTCAAGAAGCTAACAGTTCTGTGTGGAAGTGGACTGTGCTATGGGTGATAAGAAGCAACCAACGAAACGAAACGAAATGAAATGAAATGAAATGTTTGTGTTTGTTGTTTAATACAATGTTCTCCCTTTCCTCTTTCTACCACCTATGGCTTTGTGATCTACGGTCAATATTTCACCCCCAATCAAGTTGGAGTGGTGGGGCTTTATGGGTTTGGTTGCATTCACTTTCCTGTTCTCATTTCGTCTCTCTTTCTCTACAAATGGAAAAAAATGGCTCCTTTCTTACTAGTTGTTATTCCCACGTTAACCAAATCGAAAAAGAATACCAGTCCCCCCATGTGTCGCATCACTGCTACAAAAGGGCCATTCAATGGGGGGAAAGGACCGCCCACCTTATTTGTGATTAGCCAGCCGATTGGGGATTTATTTTATTTTATTTTATTTTATGGGAGTGGTGATGACGGTGGTCAGACCAGATCTGCTATTCTATTAATTTTGTTTTATATTTTGTTCCTATTCTATTACATATGGGTCACAGTCGATATAAAACAAAAAAATGGGCCTACATGTAATAGAGTGGGGACAAAATATGTGGGATATCAGATCTGCTCTCTGTGGTGGTGGGGTTGGGAGAAGCTTTTGTATTATTATTTTCTCGTACACGAAGGCGTCTACCTAATTGTGGGTGATGCTAATATCATACAACAAGTGGGCGAGGGTGTGTATTGAGCCGGGCCTGGTCGTCCAGATCCGATTTTTATTGGATTTGACCGAGCCTAAATTGACTCGGGCTAGGCTATAAGAAATTCCAAATCCAAACCTAGTCCTGTCCATAACCCAAAAAATTTCGGACCGGTTTTGGATTGACCCGTTTGAAAAAAGGCTTTCCCTTTAGGAAATGGGTCATGTCGTTTTTGGACTTTAAAGAAGTAAAAATAAATAAAAAAATATATATTATGGGTTTGGGATTATTTATTTATTTTTTATTTTTTGGGGTGGGGGAGCTATGGGCTTTGAATATTTCATTATATAAAAAGATAGTAAAAAAAAAAAATTATTTATTTGATAAAATTTTAATATACATATTATTCTCGTTATCAGCAAGTTTGCTTCAACTGATGATTGAGAAACCATTGGAACCAACTATGTGAAATGCACTTGAGGACTAAGTTCGACGTATGGACGGGACAGGCTAAATAGGATGTGGCATAGCGCTATAATAGATGTTATATATAGGCTGACATATATCAACTGACATAGCGTAAGGCTAGCGACCATCGCCTGATATACCAACAACCAACATATATATATATAAACCCATATTACCTCTCCTATCCTTGCGGTGGAAATAAAGCTTGTAAACCTACCTCCCACTAGGAAGGCTGCAATTTGGTGCCCCTTACGCTGAAGAAAGGAGAGGTAATATGGGTACACCCAGATCTTCTCGAAGATGAGCAGTGAGCTTCATCCCCAGAAGAGTTCAGGACCTACAATGCCATTATTCTGCACCAAGAAGACCCTATCCCCGTTGATACCATGTCAAACTCAGAGGAAGACGTTCTTGCAGCCAACACAGATATTGTCCCACTAGGGACTACGATGACATGCACGTAATATAAAAATAATAATAATATAACCAAGTCCATGGAGAAAACCTGCCACCCGCTATAATAGCAAGTCCAATGGAAGACCTATCAAAGTCCCCAGCCACGGAAAAGCTAAACAGACGAGGTTCGGTAAAGCACTACGAAATGCCGTATCCCCAGGTCTCGTAGAACCATATATATTCGACATCTTAACCTAGCTGGCCAATATCCCAGCCAGTCTCTCTGTACATGAACTCTTGTATCTGTCCAAGGAAACTAGGGATGCGCTTTGAGACGCGCTCCTACAGGCGGAGTCCGATTTAATAAAGATTGCACCTAGTACAAAAGCCGACGACAACTGCCTGCAATTTCAAAATACTTCTCAACACGTACCCAAATGTCACGCCTCGATTTCGAAGAATCAATAGTCGTCCCCCAGACGTGATATTGTGTGAGCCTAAGTTACACTCACACAAGGCAAAAGCATAATGTTACAATGAGCACAACACAAATTAAACACAAATTTTGAATAACACAATTACATGGAAGAAAAGTTTCTTTATTGATAATGGATATCATTTACAGACTTTTGAGCACAAGTAGAGTATTATCTTGCGGTCTTACAAAATTGACGCAATAAGATAGTCATTCCATATATTACACCCCTTACTAAAAATCAAAGACAAAAGACCTTCGGGGTGAGTCTTCGTCTTGCCACGGAGCTGCATTAGATATGTGCACGAGCTCCGAAAATTTATACAAGCGCTTCACAGATTAAACACAAGCACGTCTTCTTGATTAACTGGTTGGGGGAAGGCCTCAGATCCTCGCAACGTAGCCTTGGCTCGTAGAACCTGTTCCAACGTGGGTCCGTATATTGAAATGTACCGGTGAGAGCGAGCTAATCTAACTTACCAAATCGATACAATATTCATGTGAAGCATACAAATTATTATTATGTGATCTTTCTATCTTGCCTTAGTCCAAGTTACAAGCATGCGATAGAAATGGAAATGACTGAATAAAGCCTGTCACCATTCGGTGATATTTACCTGCGGCCGACGTATCCGCCTGCACAAGACTTACCATATTCTTTCCTTCCATGAAGACATTGTTAGCTTGGACAGTTTAAGCAATTATAAAGGTTCACTGGTACCAAAAGACATCGTGGACTATAGCCTGGTTAGATGGTGATCCTTCCAACGCAGGTAGCGAGCACCTCTACAAGTTCTCGAATCACCCATGCTAGTTTGCTAGCACAACTATCCGAGTTTCACCCAAGATGAATCGGTCCCAGTGCCCCGACGACCATTCGCATGAACGAAACCTTGTGCACAAGTTTTCTGTGACCATGCGACGTCTAAAACTAAGTTATCAAACAAAGTATTTCAATACAACATGAATGAAACGCAACTACTCAGTATAACCCAATAACATAGTCTACATGCTCAAGTGATCTCATTATAAGTATGTACTATTACATCACAGAATTATAGATGAATGAATTCTAGCTAAAACTGAACATAATATAAGCACATTCATGGAGGCCAAGCACGCAACATAATGATTGTTTCATGAGTTAATGTGACATGCATCAAGTATTCAAGCCTACTTCTTATTATCTTGACTCTTATTATTATTATTATGGTATCGTTGATCGAGACACAACAAGAGAGTCAGATTCTTAAGTGTGAAGACATGGAAAAAAGGCCCCACCCCAAAGATAAAGCCACTTAGTAGTTAGTGAATCGCTAAGGAGAATGTCACGCCCCAGTCCCAAAATACCAAGGGACTAGCCACGTGGCAATGGCCAGCAGTACAACTCCATTGGGCAAACCCAATTTAATGGACCCATTAGAGTGTACCTAAGCCTATTAAGTATAAGTAAAAGTCTACAACATCTGCCACAGTATATAAATCTAATCTCATCTACAGACCACAGTCATAATACAAGATGATAGTCCAGTCAAGCTATTAAATAACAGGAAGCTGTCCATCAGCCAGTCCAAATAGTAGTGTCTTGGGAACAACCCGTCACAATAAAGAAAAGAGAAATAACAAAAAATACATATGTCCAGAAGTCCAAGTCCAGTCCAAGTCCAAATATAAAATAACCTTAAGCATAAATAACTAAATAGATAACTGAGTACTCAGGAGAAGTCCTTTGGCACAACCTCGTCCCCTGTTTCAAGTACCGCTCCAACGTCATCTCCTGTCCCATAAACCTCGGGGTAATCCTCCTCTGCTATACCTGGGGACATAATCCGAATCCAGGTCCTCAGGGGACATAGCAAAGTACAAGAATAACTCAAGCCAAATTACAGTAAATAATTAAAAGGTGTGCTCAGGGTATCTAACATAAACCATCTAAGTGAATGCAGTGAGAACGTACTTGCCGCTAAACCACCGGGTCCTGTAGGTCTGCATAGACACAACAATAGCTAGTAGTAATAGTAGTAGTAGGTACGTACAAGCCCCGTCAAGGTATCTGCAGCACTAAAGGGACCGAAATGCAAGCATCGGTAGGTAGTATTGTATGGTAGCCCAACGGTACGGTAAGTTCTTCTCAACCCCATGTATCTCACGTCTCATGTCCACGACACACAAGAAAATCACTATCGATGTCTCATGTCAAGGAGTAAATAACATCATGTCAACTAGCACATGTCTCAAGTCCTGTCCTATAACAGAAGCCAGAATCCTCGAATATCTCAAGTAAAGCTTTTGTACATGTGAGTCGTGTACAGTGTCCTAAGGTAAATCGTGCAAGTGATGCACGTATAATGTATACATCGTCAATGCAATCTCACGATACCCGATTTTCGCGTACGGAAGTCGGCACCCGAATATAACTCGGACACTAAGTATCATCACGGTCCTAGGGTTATAACAAAGTACATGTATTAAAATATAAACTATAAACTGCAGTTAAAATTAAGCATAATTTACTGAGACCAAGGCAAGGTACACTTGCCTTCTGCCTGCTGCTGTACTGTAGCGGATCCAAAGTCTACGTCCGATGACACTATGACACCCACGTTCCCTGCCAACATTACTTAAATTAATTCTAATTGTTCCATTATCTATTTTATGTAAAATATAAAGTCGATATACGCACGTCAACAAGGTCGCGATATTCATGCCAATAATTCCAATAGTCGCATGGCTTTAGTTAACGTGCCAACAATCACGTACCATAATAGTTTATAACGTTGTAAGGGCCTCGTACATTGATATACCACGCGTACGTATAGGCCTTTACATGTGATTAAATAACGTATTCCTACACGTGCGTAGGTAGGGTTCAATGTCGCAAAATACTACACAACGCTAACTGGTTAATTGAGCATGCATGGAACCATTTTATTTCACTAATTAACATATTATATTATGAATATAAATAAGTTTAATAATCTAAAATTTATTTAAATACATTGAAACGACACATTCTTTCATACTTATGCATGCGAATACATACGTACAAATTAACCGACCCTTTACATGCAACTTATCCATAAATTTTTCATCAAACTAATCACTATAATATACATATTAATAAATATATAATTCTAAAAAGTAATAAATTTTAAAATAAATTTTTTCTTATTACAACAACTCATTTTCCTCCTTACCACATCCATGAAGCATGTACATGGAATATAGGCCTAGGTGAATGGGTTAAACATATGGAAAGGGTGATTCATAGATAAAATATATATGTTTTCATGTCCCACTACAACCATAACATCATGAGGGAATGAGAGGATGAAGAGGTTTACCATAACTTGATGTCGATGGTTGGTTGAGCTTGGTGAGGTTTTCAACCTCCGGATGGTTTCACCACCTCTATGGCCTCCCGAGGTTTGAAGGAGGGTGTCCCACGGGTGATGGAGAGGGTGTGCATGGTCTGGAATGGAGGAGGGCTGCTGCTAAGCCTTGTGTGGGTGGTGGTCGGTCGTAGGTGGTATTTTTGAGGTGATATTGTTGGTTTGGAGGGGCCGACCGGATCTCAGGGAGGTGGAGTAAGAAGAAGGAGATATGGAGAAGAAGAAGAGAAGGAGATGAAGAAGAGGAGGTTACATGAGGGAGATGAAGTTCGACTGCACATGTGTCTTGACCCAGTCCCAGAATACACAGGACTAGGCCACGTATAAATGGCCAGCTACGTACCAAGGGAACTCCAGTCCGACTCCAATACGTATAACCTGTAAATGAGGTTCACTATCTAGATAAGATGGTATATATGTCTATGTCTTAATCCACAAGAATATTTAATAAATAAGGGACAACATGTAACATGGTGTACACCCCACACTACACTTGTCTGAATAGACTCGAAGAAAATAATATGAGTCTAAAAATATTGGGCTGTACTAGCAGAAAATAAGCAAAGATCATAATAGCTGAACAATAAAAAAGTGATACAAATATCGAGTAACAATACCTGCATACCGATATAATACTCATCAGTAGCTCCAGCCTTCCGTCAACCATTAACCCTATAATTTGGCAGGTAACCAGGTCCTCAGAGGAACGTAACAAGGTACAAAAAATAGCATGCCATAGTAAAACAGAAGAAAAACATGTGATACACCGGTGTAATCTAGAATAACCACCTAAGTGAGACACAACTTGAAGACAACGTTCGACACATGGGCTTTCCAAATATAAATTCATAGCTCTGAGGCACAGAGACACATGGTGCGTACCGTAGCTCCGAGCACAAAGTCACACGGGTAATACTACGACTCCAGATATAGGATCTCTACATAAATAAGTATATATATATATATATATATATATATATATATATATATATATATATATATATATATATATATATATATATAGTGCATGCGAAGTAGCCCAAGCATCTAGTAACTATCTTCTCCTTCCAATGCGGTCAACGAGACGCATCTGCTGCTCGCTTAGCCTGAACCTCTATCTAACAGTCTCATCATAATGAAGTATCTAGCACCAATCACGATCCTATAATCATCACAGATTTGGTCATGCTGACACTATCAGGATACATGAAGTCTGGCACGATGACAATGTCTGATTGTGTCCTAGGGTTCGGATGTAACCAAATAGGTACATCAAGGTATCAAGAAATATCTAATCATCGATACTAGATGTTACCGATAAACGTTTGCACCCAGATATGACCCGGACGCTAAGTAACAATTTTGATCCAAAGCGCACACAATGCATAGATAAAATAAATAGTAAATATGGAACTGAGTTATAGAGTGGCAAGGTACACTTTCCTGGATCAGGATGCTGAAGACGGGACTCCGGTACAATGTCCAAGTCTGAGGATTCCAAAGTACCTAGAGATGACATATAAATTAATTAATAATCTAGCTCGAAACTTATCTAAATAAGAGATGATGTCATAGACTAACATGGGTCTCTGTCTTAGTTACATAACTCACGTCTAAAGTAATAACTAGAGGGTTGACCCAAGTTAACTAGGAAAATGTTGCATTAAATAAAAATTTACCCAAATCACATAACGTCCTAAATATTATCCTCAAACCCTAATATTCATCAAGAGTGATTTCAGTCATCTATGTACAATGTTCATCCTCGACCATATCAACCCTGTAATCATAGACATAAATGCATAATCCCAATTTAGTTGACGCACCTAAATACGCATAATGTTCATATATAATATCCTCAATCATATCATCAAACCATCAAACCAAAATTCATTGGAACAACATCTCCATCATATGCATTTTCACACATATATATAATGCTATACAAATGCCATTAAACTAAACATGGGTCTTACTCAGGGAAACCTAAAACCTAATTAGGGTTTCTTTTAACACATAGAAATTACTACAAAACAAGGATAAAGGAGGAGAAGTTACCCAGGTAGATGCGGGTGGTGGCAGCGGCGGTGCTACGGCTTCGGTCAGTGACAACGTTGACCGTGGGGGTGGAGCTCTTGTCGACCGTGGTGGTGGAGGTGGTGCTTGGCGGTGTGAGAGTGGATATGATGAGAACAGGGTGGAGGTAATGGTGATGGTAGTGGTAGTGGTGCTCAGAGGTGGCGATGGTGGTGGTGCAGGTGGCTGTTGGCAGTGGTGGTGGCTGTGCTCGTAGAGTGGTATTATTGTGGTAGAGTTGGTGGTATAAGTGGCTGCGGACGGTGGTGTAGTGGTGGAGGTGTTAGCTGTTGGTGGTGGTGTGGTTAGCTGGTAGTGGTGATGGTAGATGTTGGTGGTGGTACAGGTAGCTGTGGTGGCAGTATAGGTAGCTACGGTGGTGGTGCGGGTAGCTGTGGTGGTGGTGTAGGAGGCAGCGGTCGGTGGTGATATTGAGGTGGCTGTGGTGTTGTCGGGGTAGAGTTGGCTGCTCGTAGTGGTGGTGTTGGAGGTGACGGTGATGGTGTGTGGTGGCCCATACAGGTCAACGACTAAATTGCTTCGGTTTCAACTGAGGGATCGAGCAAGCCTGCAATAAGGATATGATAAGTTATAGGATATCAACCACTTGATTGAATCATTCTTGATCTCTATATCGTATTCGAATTAATTTCTTGAATCACATCCTGTCTTGATTCCTCTGTGCGTTCTCATAGTTTTATTTCAATGCAGAGTAATGGATCCGAGAACCGGTGACGAGAATCCCTTAGGTACACCATACGATACTGTGGTCACCTATGATGAGGGAGTGACACCAGAAGACAGAGGACAATCAGCTCAAAGCAATCAAGCGGGCTAGCATACTTCAAGGTTCCGGCGTGATGACATCCACCTCTGCCGCAGTTTGCTCCACAAATGCCTGTTTTCCCAACAGGACAAGCCATGGATGGGCAGCAGATATTTTAAATATTTTATGCAATGATTCAAGCCCAACAACAGGTTCAACAAGAGGCTCAGTGTCACGAGGCAGAGAACTTGAGGAACAGCCTAGTAACCGTACTGGAGCAGGCGAACCCACCAGCACGAAGGCCAACGACAGGCTATATCACCGATTTTTGTCAGCTGAAGCCCCGTACCTTTTCTGGCAAGGAGGAGCCCACTGAAGTTCATGAGTGGCTCACAAACACAAAATACCAGTTGGAAGCAGCTGAGCTTCCAAGAGAGCGTTGGATGATTATCGTTCGGATGCAATTGACGGGCAATGCACATCACTGGTGGCTATTTGAGGAGATACAGTTCGGACCAGACCGAGTCACTTGGGAGGAGTTCTCCAGACTCTTTCAGGAGATATATATTCCAATTATTGCTCGATCAGAACTTTGGGACAAGTTCAATCACCTCACTCAAGACAGTATGACAGTGGAAGAGTACAATACGAAATTTATTCGTCTGAGTCGCTTCGCCCCTACCTTGATTCCGACAGAAGAAGAGAAGGCTGAGAAGTTCTTCAACGGACTAAACTTTGAGCTACAGAGAATGATCAGATCCGTTGCACCTACTTCATACACGGACGTCCTTGCTGCAGCTCGACGTATGAAGCGCGTCACCAGAAGAGAGACCAATCTGAAGCGGCCTTTCACATCAGCACCAACCAGAGCACCGCATAGAGAAGCTGCAAAAAAATCTCACTTGCATCAAGCACCACATGGAGCTGTATCCAAATCCCTAACCCTTCCTACTTGTCACTACTATGGCAAGGTAGGCCATGTTGAGAAGGAGTGTAGACGTAAATTCTGATTATGTTTAGCTTGCGGATCCAGTCAGCATTCAGTGAGGGAATGCCCTGAGCATAGAGAAGGAGCACCAATGGTAAACCAACAAGCTCGACCAGCACCTGAAGGATATCAACCGAGGCCACCTTTGGCACCTCGAGCAGCACTTTTCCAGTAGGCCCAGCAACAGCAGAGGAATCCACCACAAGGACGCGGACAAGCTTATGCGTTGACCATGGAAGATGCGCAGACTCGTGGAGTATAAAATACGTGTAAGTTATTCATAGATGTCTATTCATAATATTGCTTTAGCACGTTCTTGTTAGTCAAATCCTTAAACTTAAAACTTGGTATTTTGAACTTATAATTGATAACCTAGTTTCTCTAAGCTGTAGTTTTATCTAACCAGATTTCCTTTACTCTTGAATTTACCTAACTTTCATTTGTCTAGGGAAATACTTTATTCCTTCCCTAGGTGTTTTGCTTAACCTTAAACCTTCGATTTCTCTTTGATCATAATTTTTGTTGTGTCATGCTTCGAACATATTTTGCAACCGTATCATCTCTTCTGACTGGTTATATTTCGTTATTTTTTGATTGCGAGGACGCAATCCTCTTAAGGGGGGTAGATTGTAAACCCCCAGATTTTTCTAGAATTTAAAAATAATTTTTTCGGGAATTTTCTATAATTTTTAACTAATTAAAATAAATGTTTTATGGTATTAATTAATTTTTGTGATTTTATTAAATATTAAAATATTATAAAAATAAATTTTTGGGTGTAAAATAAAATATTAGACTTACAGCAATTTTTTTGAAATTTATTGGACCCCGAAACTATTTTTAAAGACCTAAAAATTAATATTTTAATTAAACCCAAAATAAACCAACTGGAATCGAATTAAACCAACCCGGTTTAATAAACCGAACCCAAATCCTGAACCCATGCCTTAATGGGTCGGGTCAGATCCGGACCTAAACCCAGAACCCGACCCGAACCTGCCTACCCATTAAGTGCTACAGTAATTTGTAGAAGCATAAAATACGCTGGGGAATTGTACGCGTACTATACAGTCAAAACCCCCAATATGCACGAAGTCCGCGTAAAGCAGCGCTTCAATGCTGTTTTGGAGTAAAACATGGCTTCAGGATTGCTCGCGTAAAACAGAGCTTCAGAGCTGAGTGGCGTATAGAAGAGCTTCAGAACTGCCCGCGTAAAGCAGCGCTTCGATGCTGTTTTAGCGTAAAAGGTTGCTACACCTCCCTACAACGTAAAATATGTTTATCTTTAATGCAACGTAAAGTCGTACGAGAAACTCTTCGTATTCTCCGAATGAATCTGTCAGACAAAACAGTGAACCTGGCTCCTGACAAAAGTACTGCACGACGATCGAGAGAATGGTTGTGATGATGATTTTGCACAGAGACCCAGATTATCGTTTAGTGATATATCCTTGATACAAGTCATTTTTACGCATTCAAGGAATACGCTGCCTATTCTACACAGGTAGAGATGAGTTTTTATGCTCAAGATGAGACGAGATCAGACGCCACGTCAAAAGTTGTTCTCGTACAGTGCTCGAGGCATATCTCGACATTTAATGCACGAGATTGAGGCATATCTCTGCATTAAATGCACGAGATTTGGTCCTATCCTTTATGATTTTGTCATGACTGGAAGAGCTAAAACTAGGGCTAATACGCTTACATCACCATCCTGACATTTTACGCCAACCAGGCTATTTTCAACCATAGGAGCACGCCGTATGCTATCTCCTCGAAATACGCCAACCAGGCTATTTTTAACTATAGGAGTACGCAATATGCTATCTCCTCGAAATACGCCAACTCAAGCTATATTTGTAAATGTACGTGATAAGGCTATTTGGCCTAGAATACGCTCAAGACCTCAGTCAGGAAGGATAACTGGCTATTTTTACGATGGTTATCTATTATTCATGCAGCAGCAAATTTTATGCAGAATTTGGCTTTTATGCCAACAAGACAGCTATTTGACTTTTATGCCAACAAGACAGTTATTTGGCTTTTATGCCAACCATCTCTATGCGAGGAGCATTTACCTACGTGGCTTGCATGCCGTGATCTTCGAGAAGCAGTTATACACGTTACCTCATGATGGGATACGTGTCATACGCGGATTCAGGAGATCATTCAAACGTGGGTAGCAGTTATTATAACCGCCGCGTAAAAGATGCGACTCTCTCCACAGTTGGGCTTCTATGCCGACTGGACAGTTATCATGACTGATCTCTATAAATAGAGACCTCTAGTCACATGACAACAGATAGAGGGTGGAGGCCAAAAAAAAAATAGGGACAGAGGGGAGAGATCAGAGATCAAGAGATCATAGAGAGAGAGCACAGATAGAGAGTGTTGATTGACAACTTCGGCTACGAGAATTCAATCCCTCATGCAATCTTTGAAGCTTCTTCTTCTTCTACAACACTTCTTCCTCATCGTGTGGTCTAAGGGACAAAGTGATCGACCGTAGATCAGACTCCTATAGCAATTTTTCCCCAGAGTTATTTTTTATTGTACTTAACATCCTTGTATAGGATTAATTGTACTATTTTTCTTGTTTGTAAACAAAAAAATAAAGGTTTCATATAAACCCTCTTCTTCTCCCATTTTTGTTTATTCAAACACAAGATGGCGACTCTGCTGGGGACGACTTTCTCTTCTGACGAGAAGGCAATTGCTCAACACGATGTGGTAGCCGTCGGATCGACGAAGAAGACCTGGGTCGTCCAATTCGACCAATATGCTTATGAAGACATGCTTCATGCAGGGAGTAGCTCTCGTTCCCCCTCAGTCCAGAACAACAGGAAGCTGCGTAAAGTTTGGATGCCCAAGACGTCCTTTACCCTTCCTGTAAGCTCTCCTCCTCTGATCAACAAGGTTGTGACAACACAGCCTATGCGCTCTGCACGTAAAACTATATCTCCCGTCCGTGATATGGCAGACAAAGCTTCTGGCAATGCCTCAGTGCCAATCCAGAAGTCTAGAACGTGCCCTGCGCGTAAAATTATGTCTCCCGTCTGTGACGTGGCAGACGAAACTTTTGGCAATGCCCTAGTGCCAATCCAGAAGTCTAGAACGCGTCCTGCGCATAAAACTTTGTCTCCCGTCTGTGACGTGGCAGACAAAATTTTTGACAAGGCCTCAGCGCCAATTCAGAAATTTCAAACGCGCTCTGCGCGTAAAAATACATCTCCCCTCTATGATGAGGTAGATGGTCCCCTTGATTACATCAAGGGAAAACAAGTGGCGAGTCTCCCAATCTCTAGGTTTGTACGCTACCAAGAGAAGAAGTTGTCTACTCTTCAGATTACGCGAGACGGTGGAGGCCACTTGAGGACTTTTTCCGTTTTATGCGAACCTGTGCAAAGCTCCAGATTACGCCAGGATAAGCCTGTCCGCGTAAAGAAGACCCATTTTACGGGAAAATACGCTTCTCAGATGGATGATGGATCGTATGCTACTCACATGGCAGAATTGCTGTATTCTTATGGCAGAGAGAGGGTCGTGGTTCCCAATCTCCACGTTCCTATTGATGTAAAAAAGTAGAATAAGCCTTCTTTTTCTGTTAATCCCCCTGATTTGCGTGATTTCTTGATCCAGAAACGCAAAGACAGGGGATCTTCTAATATGTCTATTACACCTCCTAGGGAGCATTGTTGTAATAGTCATAAGGTTGTAATTAACTACTGCTGTTCTAAGGCAAAATGGTCAATTTTTGACTGATTGAACTACTCTTTGCCTTTACAGGAAGAAGAACCGACATTCGCATCGGTAAAGATGGCTTCGCACATTCCTAGAGGAAGGTCAAGTTCAAGACGTCATCCCTCTAGAAATCCAAGCCAAAGGAGATTTGACAAACTCCTTAAGAACATTGAAGCAGGTGTCTTTCGAAACACCCGCTCGAGGTCACGGCAATCGGCTTCATATTCTTCTGATTCTGACACTGGGGGTCGCCAGTTTTCTGAATTTGATGCTGAAAGTATAGACTCAATCTCTACAGAGATCTATACTAATCCCTCAGTAGCATCCAGAGAAATGGGAGTTTATGCTGTTGGAGATGAACACGAAGAAGCTTCCCCATCCGGAAGTACGGAACAACGCATCACTGTATTAGAAGCATTGCTCAAAGAGATGCATATCATGATGGAGAGTATGCACCAGATGTTGGTGACTCCACACAGCTGCGGTAGCTCAAACACCTGTTCCTCTGACTCAACTACGTGTAGGGGTAGATATACCATCAAGCCAGGAGCCTGTTCAAAATCAAGAATCAGCTGCTTCTCAACCTCTCAACCCGGAGAATGTATTACCTCCTGTTGGAGTTACAATACAACCGGTCTCTCACCTCTCTGCGGTCCCTTTCCCGACTGAAGATCCGATACAGGCAGTTCGGGAATTAAAAGCCCAATTTGATGCCTTAAAGCACAAGGATCAGCTCAAGAAATTGGGAATCAACCAACCATACCCAGCTGTCTGGGATGAGATCCCTTTTCCACCAAAATATAAACCACAGGCTATGGTTTTGTTTGAGGAAAAGACGTCACCAAGCCAGTATATAAATTACTTCAGCATGATGACGGTGTTGTTGCAGGGAAATGACGCCCTTCTCACTCGAGTGTTTAAGGGCTGTCTGTCTGGAGTGGCCTACCAATGGTACCGTAGTCTAGCGGACAACTGCATTACTTCTTTCGAAGATTTCAAAACTCTGTTCTTCGCTCGATTCTACGAAGGAGGAATGGACATGTCGATGTCATCACTCATTGAAGTAAAGCAGAAGAAAAAAGAAAACGTTCATACTTTTATTGAACGTTTTTGTCAGGCTACTTTGCAGATGCCTCTCGGAGTTCCAGATTCCGCATTGGTGGATATTTGCAGGAAGAACCTTCTTCCACTGATCTCAGTATTCACAGGACCATATCAGTTCCATGATTGGCCCTCGTTTATCATATCGGCGGTAGCCGCTGAAGATAACAGTCGGAAGGCTAGTGACAACAAAATCATGATCTTTGCCTCTGATAGAGGGAAGCGGTCATCCTCTAATAATGACCATACTCGTAGTGCAAAAGGAAAGGAAGCTCTAGCAATCAACACGTCCAGGCAAAATACTCCAGCAACTACGCAGACGAAACATGGGACTTCCAGGCCTATAGAAGAATATTCTTTTGACGATGACGATATTCCGAGCATATTCGATTGTCTAGTCAAAAGTGGCAAGCTTACTCTCCCTGAGATAAAGCGTCCAAATAAAGTCGGCAGTATAAATAATCCTAAGTACTGTATTTTCCACAGATACATACATTACCCCACAAAGGCATGCTATGTATTGAAAAGGAAAATCCAGGAGTTGATCGATATCAAGGCCATCACTCTGCATAATAACGAGAAGACAGTCACTGCAAACATGATCTCCCTCCAGTTTGGCAACCTGCCCCCTCAAGAAATCCCGGATAGTGTGGTACCTATTCCACGGGCAATGACGAATATTGTTAATCTCCCTCCTAATAGGGGTTAAAATCATGACTTAGTGCCCCTGACTACCAAGCGTGGGGAGATCATGTGGGTTCACCCTGATCTAGTATCAGAAATTGAGGAAGAGACTAAAGCTGCTAAACTAAGTCTAAAAAGAACTCAAGATGTAAACCATGCAATATGGTTGCAGTATCCCCGACATCGGGAGAAGAGGCTTTAGCAACCGGAACCCGGTCAAGGAAAGCCTACCTCAGAGACTATGGAGGAAATCAGGAAGAAGCGACGGCAGATACTTCGCCTGCCAAACCTCCAGAGCCTGAACCTGTTATACCAGAGGCAGGTCCTTCTAAACCAACTTCAGTGGACAAAGGTAAGCAGAAAGAAGTTCGTTTCAATAAACCTTTGAAGAATATTTAAAACAAAGGTTTAGAGAAACCTTATAACTTCGACATCTTGGCTCAGTTGGCTAATACTCCATCCAGATTGTCCATCTTTGAGCTACTTCGGCTATCCAAAGACACTCGTCAAGTCTTGAGTGAAGCGTTAATGCAAGCAGATGTATGCTTGTCTTAGCTCAAGTCCTCTGATAAAGAGTCTGTGGCATGTCCTCAATGCCATAATGTGATGGAAGTGGTCCCTAACATCACTTTCACTCAAGAGGACATGTTGTTGAAACATAACAAACACGACAGGCCTCTTTATTACACCGGATACATCGGCTCCGTTGAGGTAGACCGGATTCACATAGATCCGGGATCGTCGATCAGCATTATCCCTCATAGTCTGCTAAGACCGTTGAGAATTCCTACAAGCGAACTGGCTTACACCACCACCATAATCGTGGGCTTTAATGCCAGAAAGAGCAGACTGTTGGGAAAGATTCGTCTGAGAATCCAGATTGGTGACCTTAGATCAGTGGCTACATGCTACGTCATTGATTCGAAGGTATCTTACAATATTATGTTGGGCAGACCATGGATCCATGATCACAATATTGTTCCTTCAACTCTACATCAATGTTTCAAATATGTAGACACTCAGGGAACAGTGAAGACAGAATTCGCTGATCTCAACCCGTTCAAAGGAGTTGAGTCCTACTATTTTGATGCCATATTATACACCCACGACTACATGAAGGAGGTGTCAAGCAGGATGGAGGAGGAATCCTACCAGGAGCTAGGAGAACCATCTGCTGAGCAGCCTTTGTCAATCCAGGTGAAAGGGCGGACTACCCGTCCAAAAGTCATGGAACCTATGACTATCCACTTGGGCAAAACCAAATCGGGAGGAGGAAGTGATCCCCTAGTGATCAGTCTGAACAAGAAGCCTCCACCTTTGGTCATTGATCTTAGGCGCAACAAGCAGTCGGCTGATGTAAATACAACCGGGAACGTGGTTTCTGACGATAATAAAGATTCTCTTTTCCAGTATACTGACGCTCAATTTTCTAATCAGGAATCTTCTCCTCATAACGATATAGAACCCATAGCACAAAAATTCTTGGAAGCTATAGACTTCTATTATCCATATGTGTGGGAAGTAGCGTCAACATCTAATGTCATCACGACATATGGGCGGCATGAAGATTCTATCTTCATTTTTCCACCTACTCGTAGCAATCAACATCCAATAGTCTTCGGTCAAATACGGAATAGACCGATTATACAAGAAGATTCTCACGAGTCCGATGCTGGGAAAATACAAGTCCATAGGTATAGCCCACATGCTGTGAAGATTATGCAAAGCATGGGTTATGACTTGAAGTTGGAGCCAGGCCTCAACTATGGAAAAAAGGTAGACGAATGCCGTTGCATGGTGATCCTTACTGTCAACGAACGCGTTTCGGGTTAGGGTATACCACATCTCTTGCAGTTTCAAACAACTCTGAACTAAGTGATGGGACCATTTCCTCTTCTCAAGATGATTTTTTATCCTCCAATTCAGAGGATGAATTTGAACTGGCACTATCAGTAAATATGGTGTTGACAGATTTCTTCGAAACAGAGGAACAAGAATATGAACCTTTTGAGAATGAATTCTGGGCACAGCAAATGGACACACAATGGGAACTCCGGTTCGAACAAAAAGAACCACCCACTGAAGATAAGGTTGTCCAAGTCAATGTTGGGGATAAAATTTCACCAAAGTCGATATTTATCAGCAGCAATCTTTCCAAAGAAGAAAGAGAAGAAATGATCCAGCTGATAAAAGGATATATCGATGTCTTTGTTTAGAATTATGAGGATATGTCAGGTCTTGATCCAAAAGTAGCTACCCATAAACTCAACATACTATCCAATTCAAAGCCTGTAAAGCAGCACCGACGTCGGTTTTGCCCGAACATAATGGATGCCATTGAAGCTGAAATCAGGAAGCTAATAGCCTGTGGGTTCATCCGGGAAGAACAACATCCTGATTGGGTCGCTAATGTTGTCCCGATTATGAAGAAAAACAGAAAAGTTCATATTTGTATCGACTTCTGAGATCTAAATACGGCCTGCCCTAAAGATGAGTTTCCTCTTCCCATTACAGACGTCATGATCGATAATACGTGCGGTTTTGAGTGCATGTCCTTCATGGACGGATTTTTGGGATATAATCAAATTAAGATGAATCCTGAAGATGAGAAGCATACTGCCTTTCGTACACCACTGGGGGTATATTGCTATACAGTTATGCCTTTTGGATTGAAGAATGCTGGGGCCACATATCAATGAGCTATGAGTAACATATTCCATGTACACTTACGCAAAATGGTGGAATGTTACGTAGACGATATTGCTGTCAAAAGCCGCCTCAAGGATAATCACATCCAAGACTTGAAGACAGTATTCGAGTTGATGCGCCAACATCAACTCAAAATGAACCCTACAAAGTCCTTTCTCGGGGTATCCAGTGGCAAATTCCTGGGATTTGTTATTACCGCTAAAGGCATTCAAGTTGACCCTGATAAAGTAAAAGCTATCCTTGAAATGCGACCGCCCCGCAATCTCAGAGAACTCAGAAGATTTCAAGGTCGTCTAGCTTATATCAGAAGATTCATATCCAACCTCTCTGGAAGATGTCAGACTTTTTCTCGTCTAATGAAGAAAGGTGTGTCGTTCGTATGGGACAAAGCCTGTCAGCAAGCGTTTAACGATATCAAACGCTATCTTACTAATCCTCCGGTTCTGGTACCTCCCGTCATAGGAAGACCATTTTTGCTGTATGTTCGAGCAATGGATCATTCTTTAGGGGCTCTTCTCGCACAGAAGAACGATGAAGGTCACGAACAGGCTATTTACTATCTAAGCAAGATGATGGTCGGAGCTGAACACAGGTATAGTCCAGTGGAAAAAGAATGCTTGGCCCTAATGTTCGCCATTCAAAAGCCGCGACATTACGTGACGGGCCAAACTATTCATATCATCTCCAGAATCAATCCGCTTCGGGTATTAATGAATAAGCCAAGTGTTCTTAATTTCTGACTCGCGACTTGGGCAATGCTATTGACACCGTATGATATGGTATACGTCCTTCAGAAGTCCATGAAAGGTCAAGCCTTGGCTGATTTCTTAGTCGCCCATCCAATTCCAAAAACCTCCAAATTATATGAGAACATTCCCGACTAAGTTGCAGAATGTAATTCGGCAATAGAAGGTGATACATGGCAGCTATTATTTGATGGTGCCTCCAGGACTGGTCCCAGGGGAAACGTGGTTTAAGGAGTAGGAATTGTTCTGGTAACTCCTGATAAACTCGTCATCTACCGAGCATATTCTCTTAGCGAACCCTGCTCTAATAATGTGGCAGAGTATAATGCTTTATTGATTGGGCTTCAAGTCGCTAAAGAATTGGAGGTTGAATACTTGGACGCTTTTGGTGATTCTCAGCTGATCGTCATTCAGGTCAGAGGAATATATGAAGTCCGCAATCCAGACCTCATTCCTTATCACCAAACGACGATCGAGATAGCAATGTCTTTTAAAGGGTTCTTCTTAGAGCATGTACCTTGATCTCAAAATTTGGAAGCGGATGCACTGGCCAGCCTAGCTGCAGATCTGGCTATTCCTATAAGAAGGAAGAATTCGGTGATCCTTCTTAACAGAGATTTGTTTTGTGTGAAAAATAATTTTTACATAGAACGCAGCTATGCTATAAACACGCTTCCCCCAAAAAGAGATTGGAGAAGTCCCTTTATAGACTTCGTGTCATACGGAATCTTACCAGAGGATCCTAAAGAAGCAGTATCTATCAAAAGACGATCACTACGCTTCTATTTTGATGCTTCTTCACAAAGTCTATATCGCCGAACATATGATGGACTATTACTGCGATGTCTCTCTGATGATAATGCAAAGCGGGTTATCCGAGAAGCTCATGATGGAGTATGTGGAGCACATCAATCCGGTCCTAAGTTACAGGATCGTATCAGGAGGATGGGCTACTACTGGCCTACTATGATTGCAGATGCCGTGAAATATACAAGACAATGCAAAGCCTGTCAGGTTCATGCAGATTTCATACATCAGCCTTCTGAGTATTTACATCCTACTATTGCATCATGGCCCTTTGAAGCATGGGGTATGGATATCATTGGTCCTATTCACCCTTCGTCTTCTAGAGGACATCGGTTCATATTGGCTATCACCGACTATTTCTCTAAATGGGCGGAGGCGATCCCTCTGGCTGAGGTAAAGACATCCAATGTGATCAACTTTATCAAGCATCATGTCATTTATCGGTTTGGGATACCCCGAAGGATAATTCATGACAATAGGCCTTAATTCATCAGTCAAGCATTTTACCGATTTTGCGATAAGAATATGATACAAAATATGGCCTCAACGACATATAATCCTGCTGCTAATGGTTTGGTGGAAGCCTTCAACGAAACCATCATCAAACTCTTAAAGAAGTTTGTCTCTTCGAACAAAAGAGATTGGAACAAGAAGTTGGGGGAATGTCTCTGGGCATACCGCATGACGGTACGAACACCAACAGGTTGTACCCCATTTTCATTAGTTTACGAGTGTGAAGCAGTTCTCCCCATTGAAGTTCAAATTCTATCACTCAGAATAGCAGTGGCTAATGAGCTGACTCAGGAAAATAATGATCGTTTAAGACTTCAAGAGCTAGAAGGATTAGACGAGAAACGCCTTTAAGCCCAACAGTGCATCGAGTTCTACTAGGCACGCATCTCCAGAGCTTTTAATCAGAAAGTGAAGAAAAGAGTGTTCAAAGTTGGTGAGCTAGTTTTGGCTGTAAAGAGGCCAATGATCATTATACACAAAAGTAAGAGCAAGTACCAGCCCAAATGGTAGGGCCCTTATGTGATTGAAACCACATTTTCAAATGGCACTTACAGATTAGCCAAGCCTAATAGAGATTTGATAATGGCTCCTATCAAGGATAAATTCCTGAAGAGATACTATGCTTGATCTCCCTTGCTTAAATGGAGTATGATGAAGATTTCATTCTGACGGTACTACGTACAAAACTTAGTTAGATCATATTCTATCATGTTCTTATGACATCTGAATAGATATGTTTAACTAATTTTAAACATCAAAACCTAGTACGTCCATATTATCTCTGATAGTGTTTTGTACACAAATTTAGTTGGAGCATATTCTATCATGTCCATATTACCTCTGGATAGATATGTTCAGCTAAACCCTACCGAAAGTATATTACGTCCATATTACCTCTGATATCACTTTCATCTTAACCTATCATTTATATTCTAAAGTGATGGGTCCACAAAGTCAGAAAATATATCTTTATTATCTCTGGGGATAGCAAATTACAAAAGGAGCAGAAAAGTACATCATTAGGGAGGAGCAGTTAAATCGCGAATCTGTTTCGCCAAAGCAGCCATCCTCTTATTCCTGGAGTTCAAGATGTTGGTACGAGCCTGCTCCAGCCTTGCTTCGTTATTGTTCAAGAGAGATAGTTCGGACAGAAAATTAACAAAACTTACGTGGATGACACCCGCATGTGTCAAGTTCTGTTGAGCTGTCTTCATCTGGCCCTCAAATACATCATGAACCACCGATGCCTTAAGAATCCTCTCCCTTGCCTGAGCAAGTTCAGCTTTAAATTCTCGAACCCTCGCTTCACATCCCTCCCATTCGACCTGGCATATAGCTAGCTAAGGAACAACCTCCACCAATGCTGCTTGCTCTTTCTCCATCTCTTGTTGATGTTCCTGGATGGAGCTTAAAGTTTCTGCCTGCTGAGCAAAATCTGCAGTTAGGGAGTCGTACTCAGCCTGAATCAAGTCATCGATGCTGCCTCGGGATAGTTGCAAATATTCGTTAATGGGTTATTCTAAACCATTAACTATTTGCTCTAGCGCATTGACTCTTTCAGCGTCACTGAAATTTCTAATCTGCGCTATAGTGAGATTGGAGGACATCTTTAGAGCATCAAAGCCAAGATTCTTCTCCAGCACCAGGGATATCAACTCTTTCAAAGTGAGGTAGAATACGCTAGTATATTGTTCAACTAGCATAGCAAAGCTCGAATGGACGCTGGGAGTGGCCGCAATATCGATAAGTCTCCTTTCTGGAACGTCGGCAGAGGATGTTGCCACCGTCGTTGCTTCAACAGATGGCGCGACAAAAGAAGAGACACCAACAATGGTTGAAATTGCTGGAATGCTCGACGAAGGAGGCACAGTCGAGATGGTGGGTTCATCCACCTCTGATATGACTTGGACTGCTACTGGCGGGATGACACCCGATAATGTTGCGGATGAAAGATCGGCAGTATCAAAGTCTGCTTCGTCGACGTCAGGCACCGCCGTTTCATCAGCTGGATCTGCAACAAAATCAGAAGTTGTGTCAACTCTGCCCTCCCCCGAGATGTCTTCGCCTGAAAATAAGACAAGAGAAAGTTAATATCGATTTGATGTTAATTTTCCTGAAAAAGGCGTGAAGACAACGTTTACCCATGGCCGATGGTATGCATGTTGCGTCTGCAGCCTGTATAGCTAAATCTTTTCTTAATGATGCTAAACAAGATGTTATACCTGGAGAAGAGGGTGCAACAAATAACACTTGAGAGTAATCATCCCAGTCGTCACCCAGATCCACTCGAGGTTCATCGGGTGGAATCTCGCTTGAGATATTTATAGACGAAGGAGGGGCTAGTCCCATTATTTGTCTTGATAAAGGTATAT
This sequence comes from Iris macrosiphon, assembly GCA_036927795.1. Classification (NCBI taxonomy): domain Eukaryota; kingdom Viridiplantae; phylum Streptophyta; class Magnoliopsida; order Asparagales; family Iridaceae; genus Iris; species Iris macrosiphon. Next base: position 98,243,047 of record JAYESA010000003.1, on the reverse strand, counting down.
TGATTCTTATTATGCTCGGCCTCAAAGGTGATCTAGAAGCACTACCGGTGGCGGTGGTAGCGGCAACAATCACGGGCAAATAATCTCCAGCACTCTCAGTTGGAATTGTGGAGGTTTCCTCTCTAAAAGGCGAAGAACCCCTAATCAAAGAATCATCCCCAACATGGAAAATAATGTGCTCACTCCTAGAAGAGGCCCCCTTGGTGGAAGTCTTTTTAGGACCTCTGGTAGTCTGCTTCTTTTTGCGGGGAGAAGGCTCTTTCAGAGTGGAAGCCTTTCGTTTATGGGAAATAATGAGAGGCTATGCTGGCGGAGCTATTACGCCTCTCGGTAAAATCAACAAATAGTCATCGACACCGGTGGTTTCATCACCTTCGTCAGAGGAAATCGAGGGTATCTCCTCTCTTCCGGTGGACTTATGGGAAGACATTCTAAAACTTCTATGTACATCAAAATCAAGATGGAAGGTATTGATGGACGCATAAAACAGCGCGTACGAATAAAGAATGCGCAACTCCATGGAGAGAGAAGTCGCTGGCACAGCAAATGTTGCTCTAGTGCAACCCATTATGAAGTACCGCCATCCTCTAGCTCCATCAATAAGTCCACCTTTGAACTTGAAGCTGGTGATGGGATTTCCCACATGCAACTGATCATACCCAAATTGCCTGGCAAAACGGCTAGGCAGATAAGGCTCCAAGTAGCAGTGGTCCTCGCTTCTGTACAGAAAATGGGAAGGTCTATTGCAGACCAACCAGTAAAAGGCTTCAGGAGAAAGAATAGTCTTCCCCTAACCCGCATCCTGAAGTTTAGTCCCTTGTTGATTGATATGTACATGGGGGACGGTACAAAAGAACTTTCAACTATGGGCAAAATTTAGTGCTAGCCGACAATCTATGACGCTAGTCACATTCCAAGAAAAATTCTTGTAATTCAACAGGAAGTTATTGCCCGAACCACTGGCCGATCCGGGAGACATCACTTTGGTGTTGTGAAGGATTAACCATCCCATCAGATATAAGAATAGCAATTCCACTATGGGATATCCTTCATGCTGTGTATTATCAGCCAGCAGTCCCTCCGTGATGGCCCTCAGGCCAGCTTGAATCCTGTATACCATGGCAGGGAGTAGGCCCAATTTTGGTCCAAACACCAAACGTACTGCGGGTCATAAGGTGTTGCGATGAATGCGATCCGCAGACGCGATGCCAGGAACCACCCATCGGCATAGCCAGACAGAAAGGAAGCCAGCCAGTTGAGCTTCTATTGACAAAGGCTTTCGGCAATGCCTCATATAGCTGTAGGCTTTGGTTCCTGCAGGATAACCCCCTATCTCTTCATTAAGAACCCAATCTGGAGCCCCTGCATCTTCGATGAGATCATCGATTGTGCTGGCATTAAGCATGCTCAGAAGGTTCAAGGGTTTATCCCGACTATCTACAACCTTGTCCTGCTTGGCATTTCTGGCCTGATGGAAGAAGAGGTAGGATACCCATTTGTTGATATGAGCCAAATCAGAGGGATCTTTGTAAAAGGTGGTGCATGCAAGGTAGTGACTCATCAGCTCTTGGTACACTGCCACTGCCCGAGGGTTGGTATCCTTCAGCTCCCTATTTGTGGGAACTTACTCTTCATAAGGAGTATCTCCCATTGGTAGCTTTGAGATGTCTGCCATCTCATGAAGTGCCAGGCCCAACTCACATAGCGGAGTGGCGAAAGTCCCAGTAAGGGAGTTATATCGCTCCATCAAAGCTAAGAACAAGTTGGGGTTGAGAGGCAGCCCAACACTAGTGGCACTCACAGCCGCAAACAAGCCAATACTTTCTAGCTCCGTCTGAAAGTGCTTCAGGGCCCACGCAGTTAAACTGGCCCATCAAAGATTCTGGGGGCTAAGCCATCCACTGGTGCGAGGGTTAACCTTGGGGTATACTCCTTCCTTCCCCATAAAGTTATTGTAGAAAATTGCTATTTGAAGCGGCTGGATCAGAGAAGTATCTTCACTCGGAACGCTGCCCGGCAGTAATCCTCTGAAAGGCATGACAGGGCCCGAGGGACTGCTTACAAAGGATCCTCGGTTTAATCCTTTCTTATAAAAGATCTTTTCGGGCTGCCCATGAAGATCAGGAGTCAGAGTCCATACCATCTTTCTAGGATGTGTGGCATAGAAGAATACAGAGATATGGTAATCTTTGGGCATCTTTGGCAGATACATGATTGTGCCCTCAGCAGTAAATACCCAATCTTCCTTCTTGGGCTTCGTCTGGGATTGCTTATCAATCACATCCCCGAATAAGAAAGATGGTTTCTTATACTTAGTCCCATCTATGTATGTCAGGGGCTCCCAAATGATCATACTCAACAACATTCGTTCTCCCTGGGCTGAGATTAGAGTTCCCCTTTCTTGAGGATACTTACTTCTAGAGATGGAAAATGTCACATGGGACAAGTCCTCCAGATAGTTGGAATTCAGCATTCCAGCAGCAGAGCCCATTACTTTAGCCAAAGAGGGGATATGTAGGTCCACTGCAAAAAGCAAGAAAACAACTAGACGGCGGAGTACTTCGTTCAGGACGAGGCTCGCTCGTACTTGAGCAGTGGAGCGAGATGAAGAAGCGACTTTCTTTCCCTTAGCAGCGGAGGCTTGTTTTGGTGCCATGGCGAAACTGAGTTCTCAGGAAGAGACGAAGATAAAAAGTTCTTAGGAAGAGACGAAGAGTTTTCAAGAAAAAGACGGAGGGTTTCTCTCTCTCACGACCTAGGTCTATTTATAGAGTTCAGATAACTCTTCGAATCCTTAACCAAATCCGATTTTTAATAGTCGGTTATGATTTGGGACCACGTCAGCCTATCATTTGAAAAAGAAGGCGGACAGTCATACTGCGTAACGGATCTATGATTTTATGCACAGAGCAAGGATCCATGGTTTTACGCTCGGAAGCTACAGATCCACGATTTTACGCTCAGAAGCTTTTACGCTCAGAAGCTACAAATCTACGATTTTATGCTCGGAAGCTACAGATCTACGATTTTATGCTCGGAAGCTACAGATCTACGTTTTTACGCTCAGAAGTTTTTTACGCTCAGAAGCTACAAATCTACGATTTTACGCTCAGAAGCTACAGATCTATGATTTTACGCTCGGAAGCTTTTACGTTCAGAAGCTACAAATCTACGGTTTTACGCTCAAAAGCTACAGATCTACGATTTTACGCTCAGAAGCTACAGATGCTACGGATCTACGACTTTTCGCATATACCATCAAGTCAGGAGCCTGTTCAAAATCAAGAATCAGCTGCTCCTCAACCTCTCAACCCGGAGAATATATTACCTCCTGTTGGAGTCATAATACAACCGACCTCTCATCTCTCTGCGGCCCCTTTCCCAACTGAGGATTCAATACAAACAGTTCGGGAATTAAAGGCCCAATTTGATGCCTTAAAGCATAAGGATCAGCTCAAGAAGTTGGGAATCAAGCCCATACCCAGCTATCTGGGACGAGATCCCTTTCCCGCTAAAATACAAACCACAGGCTATGGTTTTGTTTGAGGGGAAGACGTCACCAAGCCAGTACATGAACTACTTCAGCATGATGATGGTGTTGTTGCAAGGGAATGACACCCTTCTCACCCGAGTGTTTAAGGGCTGTCTGTCTAGGGTAGCCTACCAATGGTACCGTAGTCTTGCAGACAACTGCATTACTTCTTTTGAAGATTTCAAGACTCTATTCTTCGCTCGATTCTACGAAGGAGGGATAGACATGTCTATGTCATCACTCATTTAAGTTAAGCAGAAGGAGAAGAGAACGTTCGTACGTTTATTGAATGTTTTCGTCAGGCTACTTTGCAGATGCCTCATGGAGTTCCAGATTCAGCCTTGGTGGACATTTGCAGGAAGAACCTTCTCCCACTGATCTCAGTATTCACGGGACCATATCAGTTCTATGATTGGCCCTCGTTTATCATCTCAGCAGTAGCCGCTGAAGATAACAGTCGGAAGGCACGTGATAATGGAATCATGATCTCTATCTCTAATAGAGGGAAGCGGTCATCCTCCAATAGCGACCATACTCATAGTTCCATATGAAAGGAAGCTTTGGCAATCAACACGTCTAGGAAACATACTCCAGTGACTACGCAGACGAATCCTGGGACTTCCAGGCCTAAAAGGAATATTCTTTTGACGACGACGATATTCCAAGCATATTCGATTGTCTAGTCAAAAGTGGCAAGCTTACTCTCCCCGAGGTAAAGCACCCAAATAAAGTCGGCATTACCAATAACCCTAAGTACTGCATTTTCCATAGATACATACATCACCCCACAAAGTCATGTTATGTACTAAAAAGGAAAATCCAGGAGTTGATCGACGCTAAGGCCACCACTCTGCGTAATAGCGAGAAGACGGTCACTACCAACATGATCTCTCTCCAATTTGGCAATCTGTCCCCTCAGGAAGTCCCAGATGGTATAGTACCTATTCTACGGGCGATGATGAACATTATTAATTTCCCTCTGACCAGGGGTCAAAATCATGACCTGGTACCCCTAACTACTAAGCGTGGGGAGATCATGTGGGTTCATCCTGATCTGGTGTCAGAGATTGAGGAAGAGACTCAAGCTGCTAAAGCTAAGTCTAAAAAGAACTCAAGATGTAAACCATGCCATATGGTTGTAATATCCCCAACATCAGAAGATGAGGCTTTGGCTACCGGAACCTGGTCAGGGAAAGCCTACCTCAAGGACTATGGAGGAAATCAGGAAGAAGCGACGACAGACACTTCGGCTGCCAAACTTCCAGAGCCTGAACCTATTATGCTAGAGGCAGGTCCTTCTAGACCAACTTCCGCGGACAAAGGCAAGCAAAAAGAAGTTCGTTTTGATAAACCTTTGAAGAATATTCAAAATAAAGGTTTAGAGAAACCATATAACTTCGACATCTTGGCTCAGTTGGCTAATACTCCTGCCAGATTGTCCATTTTTGAGCTACTTAGGCTATCCAAAGACACTCGTCAAGCCTTGAGTGAAGCGTTAATACAGGCGGATGTATGCTTGACTCAGCTCAAGTCCCCTGATAAAGAGCCTGTGGCATGTCCTCAATGCCATAGTGTGATGAAAGTGGTCCCTAACATCACTTTCACTCAAGAGGACATGTTGTTAAAATATAACAAGCATGACAGGCCTCTTTATTACACTGGATACGTCGGCTCCATGGAGGTAGACCGGATTCACATAGATCCGGGATCATCGATCAGCATTATCCCTCATAGTCTGCTAAGACGGTTGAGGATTCCTACAAGCGAACTAGCTTACACTACTACTACAATTGTGGGCTTCAATGCCAGAAAAAGTAAGCCGTTGGGGAAGATTCGTCTGAGGATCCAGATTGGTGACCTTAGATCAGTGGCTACATGCTACGTCATTGATTCGGAGGTGTCTTACATCATTCTGTTAGGCAGACCATGGATCCACGATCACAATATTGTTCCTTCCACTCTACATCAATGCTTCAAATATGTAGACGCCCAAGGGACAGTGAAGACAGAGTTTGCTGATCTCAACCCATTCAAAGGAGTTGAGTCCTACTATTATGATGCCATGTTATACACCTAAGACTACATGAAGGAGGTGTCGGGCAGGACGGAGGAAGAATCCCACCGGGAGCCAGGAGAACCGTCGGCTGGGCAACCTTTGTCAATCCAGGTGAAAGGGAGGACTACCCGTCCGAAAGTCATGGAATCCATGGCTATCCACTTGGGCAAAACCAAATTGGGAGGAGGAAAGGATCCCCTAGTGATCATTCTGAATTAGAAGCCTCCACCTTTGGTCATCAACCTTAGGCGCAACAAGCAGCCGACTGATGTAAATACAACTGGGAACGTGGTTTCTAACGATAATAAAGATTCTCTTTTCCAGTATACTGACGTTCAATTTCCTAATCAGGAATCCTCCCCCCATAACGATATAGAGCCTATAGCACAAAAATTCTTGGAAGCTATAGACTTTTATCAGCCGTATGTGTGGGAAGTAGCATCAACATCTAATGTCATCACGACATATGGGCCACACGAAGATTCTATCTTTATTGTTCCACCTACTCGCAACGATCAGCATCCAATAGTCTTTGGTCGTACGTGGAATAGACTGATTATACAAGAAGATTCTCACGAGTCCGATGCTGGGAAAATGCAGATTCACAGATATAGCCCACAGGCTTTGAAGATTATGCAAAGCATAGGTTATGACTTGAAGTTGGAGCCAGGTCTCAACTATAGAAAATGCAGACGATTGCCATTGCATGGTGATCCCTACCGTCAACGAACTCACTTCGGGTTAGGGTATACCACGTCTCTTGCAACTTCGAACAACTCTGAGTCAAGTGGGGAGACCATTTCCTCTTCTCAGGATGGTTTGTCGTCCTCCGATTTATATGATGAACTCGGACGAGTATTGTCACTAAATACAGTATTAACAAATTCTCTTGAAGCAGAGGAACAAGAATTTGAACCGTTTGAAAATAATTCCTGGGCACAGCAAATGGATACACAATGGGAACTCCGGTTCGAGCAAAGAGAACCACCCACTGAAGATAAAGTTATCCAAGTCAATGTTGGGCATGAATTTTCACCAAAGTCGATATTTATCAGTAACAATCTTTCCAAAAAGAAAGGGAAGAAATGATCCAGCTGATAAAAGAATACATCGATATCTTTGCGTGGAATTATGAGGATATGCCGGGTCTTGATCCAAAAGTGGCTACCCATAAGCTCAACATACTGCCTAATTCAAAGCCCGTAAAGCAACACCAACGTCGGTTCCGTCCGGATATAATGGAGGCCATTGAAGTTGAAATCAAGAAATTGATAGCCTGCGGGTTTATCTGGGAAGAACAACATCCTGATTGGGTCACCAATGTTGTCCCGGTCATGAAAAAAAGTGAGAAAGTTCGTATTTGCATCGACTTCCGAGATCTAAATGCGGCCTGCCCCAAGGATGAGTTCCCTCTTTCCATCATAGACATCATGATCGATAATACGTGCAGTTTTGAACGCATATCTTTCATGGACGGATTTTCAGGATATAATCAAATTAAGATAAATCCTGAAGATGAGAAGCATACTGCCTTCCGTACACCACTGGGGGTATATTGCTATACAGTCATGCATTTTGGATTGAAGAATGCCGGGGCTACATATCAGCGAGCTATGAGTAACATATTCCATGAACATCTACGCAAAATGGTAGAATGTTACGTAGACGATATCGCTGTCAAAAGCCGCCTCAAGGATAATCACATCCAAGACTTGAAGACAATATTCGAGTTGATGCGCCAACACCAACTCAAAATGAACCCCACAAAGTCCTTTATTGGCGTATCCAGTGGCAAATTTCTGGGATTTGTCATTACCGCTAAAGGCATTCAAGTTGACCCTGATAAAGTAAAAGCTATCCTGGAAATGCGACCACCCCGTAATCTGAGAGAACTCAGGGGATTTCATGGTCGTCTAGCTTATATCAGGAGATTCATATCCAACCTCTCTGGGAGATGTCAACCTTTTTCTTGCCTGATAAAGAAAGGTGTGTCATTCGTATGGGACGAAGCTTGTCAGCAAGCGTTTAATGACATCAAACGTTATCTTACTAATCCTCCAGTTCTGGTGCCTCCCGTCATAGGAAGACCATTTTTGCTGTATGTTCGAGCAATGGATCATTCTTTAGGGGCTCTTCTCGTACAGCAGAACAATGAGGGTCATGAACATGCTATCTACTATTTAAGCAGGATGATGGTCGGAGCTGAACACCGGTACAACCCAGTGGAAAAAGAATGCTTGGCCTTAATGTTTGCCATTCAGAAGACGCGACATTACGTGACGGGCCAAACTATTCATATCATCTCCAGAATCAATCCGCTTCGGGTTTTAATGAGTAAACCAAGTGTTCTTAATTCTCGACTCACAACTTGGGCAATGCTATTGACACCGTATGATATGGTGTACGTCCCTCAGAAGTCCATGAAAGGTCAAGCCTTGGTTGATTTCTTAGCCGCCCATCCAATTCCGGAAACCTCCAAATTATATAAGGATATTCCCGACGAAGTTGCAGAATGTAATTCGGCAATGGAAGGTGATACATGGCAGCTATTCTTTGATGGTGCCTCCAGGACTGGTCCCAAGGGAAATATGGTTTCAGGAGTAGGAATTGTTCTGGTGACTCCTGATAAACTCGTCATCTATCGAGCATATTCTCTTAGTGAACCCTGCTCTAATAATGTGGCAGAGTATAATGCCCTACTCATCGGGCTTCAAGTCGCTAAAGAATTGGATGTTGAATACCTGGAAGCTTTTGGTGATTTCCAGCTGATCGTCAATCAGGTCAGAGGAATATATGAAGTCCGCAATCCAGACCTCATTCCTTATCACCAAACAACAATCGAGATAGCCATGTCTTCTAAAGGATTTTTTTAAAGCATGTGCCTCGATCTCAAAATTTGGAAGCTGATGCTCTGGCCAGTGTAGCTGCAGATCTAGCCATTCCTATAAGAAGGCAGAATTCAGTGATCCTTCTTAATAGAGATTTATTCTGTGTGAAAAATAATTTTCACATAGAACGCAGTTACGCTATAAACACGGTTCCTCATAAGAAAGATTGGAAAAGTTCCTTTATAGACTTCGTGTCATACAAAATCTTACCAGAGGATCCTAAAGAAGCAGTATCTATCAAAAGACGATCACTACGTTTCTATTTTGATGCTTCTTCACAAAGTCTATATCGCCGAACTTATGATGGACTATTGTTATGATGTCTCTCTGATGATGAGGCAAAGCGGGTTATCCGAGAAGCTCATGACGGTGTATGTGGAGCACATCAACCCGGTCCTAAGTTACATGATCGTATCAGGAGGATGGGCTACTACTGGCCTACCATGATTGTAGATGCCGTAAAATATGCAAGATAATACAAAGCCTGTCAGGTTTATGCGGATTTTATACATTAGCCTTCTTAGTATTTACATCCTACAATGGCATCATGGCCCTTTGAAGCATGGGGTATGGATATAATTGGTCCTATTCATCCGTCGTCTTCTAGAGGACATCGGTTCATATTGGCTATCACCGATTATTTCTCCAAATAGGCGGAGGCGATCCCTCTTTTTGAGGTAAATACATCCAACGTGATCAGCTTTATCAAGCACCATGTAATTTATCGCTTTGGGATACCCTGAAGGATAATTTATGACAATGGGCCTCAATTCATCAGCCAAGCATTTTACCTATTTTACGATAAGAATCGGATACAAAATAGGGCCACCACAACATATAATCCTGCTGCTAATGGTTTGGCGGAAGCCTTAAACAAAACCATCATCAAACTCTTGAAGAAGTTTGTCTCGTCAAACAAAAGAGATTGGAATGAGAAGCTGGGAGAATGCCTCTGGGCATATCGCACAACGGTATGAACACCAACAGGTTGTACCCCATTTTTATTAGTTTACGGGTGTGGACCAGTTCTCCCCATTGAAGTCCAAATTCCATCACTCAGAATAGCAGTGGCTAATGAGTTGACTCAGGAAAAGAATGATCAATTACGGCTTCAAGAGCTAGAAGGATTAGACGAAAAACGCCTTCAAGCTCAACAGCGCATTGCGTTCTACCAGGCATGCATTTTTAGAGCTTTTAACCAAAGAGTGAAGGAAAGAGTGTTCAAAGTTGGTGAGCTAGTTTTATCTGTAAAAAGGCCAATGATCATTACGCACAAAAGTAAGGGCAAATTCCAGCCCAAATGGGAGGGCCCTTTTGTGTTTGAAACGACGTTTTCAAATGGTGCTTACAGATTGTAGAAGCATGAAAAATACGCCGGATGACTATACGCAACCTATTGGTACGGGGCAGCATAAAGAGATGACCTCAGAGCCGCCAAGCAGGCAAGACAAGAGCTTCTCAGGACCATCCGCGTAACTGCAGTATGTCCAGGCCGCCTCAGAGCGTAAAGCAGAGGGCTTCGTCGCTTATATGGCGTAAAACACATCCGCTTTCAAATGCGGTATTAAAGCGTACGAGAAACGCTTCGTGTTCTCCGAGACGAACCTGTCAGACCCTGCAATGAACCTGTCGTCTGAACTTCTGACAAAGGGATACGGCTCGGCTACCCAGACGACGGCTATAATGATGGCACGGCACTACGACCCAGGCTGTCAGTTATCGCTATCTCCCTCGCGTAAACTGCTTTTACGTGAACGAGGGGATATGCTGCCTTATTTTATACATGCAGACATGAGCTGTTTACACTCCGCGATAGACAAACCGCCTGCCACGTCAAAAGCTACACTTTGCACAGGGCTCGAGGCACGTCTCTGCGATTGGTGCACAAGACGGTGACAGCCTTCTCGAGGCACGTCTCTGCGACAAATGCACAGAAGAGCAGCAGACCTTCAAAAACACGCCTCCGCAATTAATGCGCAGAATGATGGCGGATCTCTGCATTTAATGTAGGGAATTTGATTAAGAATCACCAAACCATCGTGTGGTGACACCCCCCTTGCGTAAACTGCTTTTTCGTATACAAGGGGATACGCTGCCTTGTTCTACACAGGCAAATGTGAAACCGTCTACACATCGCAGAAAATAAACAGACTGCCACATCAAAAGCTGCGCTTTGAACAAAGCTCGAGGCACGTCTCTTCGCCTGATGCTCAGAACGGGGGCAGGCCTTCAGAACACGCCTTCGCAATTAATGCATAGGATGGTGGCAGATCTCTGCATTTAATGCAAGAGATTTGATTATATCTTCAAAAGCCGTGATTCCGGCTAAAGATGTCCACGTCAGCACTCAGCATTGCGCAATGGCTTTTACGCCCCCTCAGCTGTTATGCTCTCAGGGCTTCTACGCCCCCTCAGATGTTATGCTCTCAGGGCTTCTACGCCCCCTCAGCTGTTATGATCTCAGGGCTTCTACGCCTCCTCAGCTTCCATGCTCTCTCGGCTACTATGCCTCCTCAGCTTCTATGCTCACTCGGCTTCTATGCCATCAGGCTTCTATGCCTACCTGGCTTCTATGCCTATTTTGGCTTTTATGCCATGGTGACAGACATTGGCTTTTATGCCTACCTCTTTTACACGGAGGATACCTACCTACGTGGCTTTTACGTCGTGATCTTCGTAGCAACAATACGCGTTGTGTCCCTTAGTTGGACCCGCGTTATACGCTCATTCAAAAGATCATCTATACGTAGGTATTGGTTATTTTAACTGTCGTATAAAAGGGTGCTGTGATTCCACTCCTCGATTTTTACACCAACTGAGTGGTCACTGTCACTAAAACTCTATAAATAGAGACCTCTATCAACAGAGGACAAGGTCGACAAATAAAAGATTGAACAATTGAAGACTCAGAGAAGAGGTCGAACAATTGAAGATCGAGCAAGGAGAGAGGAGATCGAGAGAGAGAGAGAGAGGAACCCGGAGCTCAGGCAAAGGATATGGATCGGAGACCAGGGCATCGTGCATCCACCCTTTTCTGCAACCTCTGAGGCTGCTTCCTGTCTTCTACGGCACTTCTTCGCCATCGTGTGGTCTAAGGGATAAAGTGATCGACTGCAGATCAGACACCTATAGCAATTTATACCCAGATTAAATAAATTGTACTCCCACATCCTCGTATAGGATTACATTGTACAAGTTTGTTTGTAAACAAAAGAACACGGGTCCTGTATAAACCCCATCTTGAATACATCTTTCATTCTTTTCGTTTTCTACCACAAACAAGATGGCGACTCTGCTGGGGACATCTTTCTCTTCTGATGAGAAAGTAATTGCTCAACACGACGCGGTATCTATAGGAACCGCGAAGAAGACACTGGTCGTCCAGTTCGACCAGTCTGCCAACGAAGACATGCTTCGAACTGGGGGTAGCTCTCACCCTCTCTTCGTCCAAGACAACAGGAAGCTACGCAAGGTCTGGATGCCCAAGACATCCTCTACCATTCCTGTGGACTCTCCGATCTCTCCGACCAATGAGGTTGTAGCATCGCTCCCTCCGTGCCCCGCACGTAAAATTCAGTCTCCCGCTACGCGCGGTACAGACAAAACTTTGGGCAAAGCCTCAACGCTAACCCAGAAGTATCCACTACGCTCTACGCGTAGAAACCAGTCTTCCGCTACGTGCGGTACAGACAAAACTTTGGGCAAAGCCTCAGCGCTGACCCAGAAGTATCTACTGGGCTTTACGCGCAGAAACCTGTCTCCCGCTACGCGCGGTACAGACAAAACTTCTGATGATGCCTTAGCGCCAAATCAGAAGGACAGGTCACGCTCCGTGCACAAAACGATATCTGACCTCTACGGGGACCCAGATGAGCGCTGTGATCTCCGCAAGGGAAAACAAGCGACAGAATACGCAACTTCTCGGCCCTTACGCCAACGAGGGGACAATCTGCATACCCTCCGGATTACGCGAGAAGCCGATGGCCGACTGAGGACCTCTTCAGCTTCACGCCAGCCTGAGCAAATCTCCAGAATAAGCCAGGCGAAGTCCCTCGGCGTAGTGCAAGCTCAATTTGCGGAAAGACAACCTCCCTGGGGGTTATCCGCCACCCAGACGGCCAACCTGTTGTACACGGGTGGCACAGCAAGAGCCATGGTGCCCAACCTCCGCATGACCACTGATGGGAGCAGAGGAAACAAACAATCATCTTCTTTTGCAACCCCTCCTGACCTGCGCAAATATCTAATCCAGAAGTGTAAAGAGAGGGAACCATCCAATATGTCTATAACGCCTCCTAGCGAGCACTGTTGCAATAGCCATAGAGTTGTGATTAACTGTTGCTGCTCTAAAACAAGACGACCGGTTTTCGACCGGTTAAGCTACTCTCTGTCTTTTCAGGAAAAGGAGCCAGCGCATGCATCTGTAAACATGGCCTCACACATGCCTAGACGAGGTTCAAACTCAAGACGTCATCCCTCCAGGCCTCCGCGCCAAAGGAGGTTCAATAAGCTCCTCAGAAACGCTGAAGCCGGGGTGTTCCAAAATACTCATACAAGATCATGGCGACCAGCTTCATCCTCTTCTGATTCCGACGCTCAGGATCGCCAGGACCCCGAATCAGATGCTGAAAGTGTAGAGTCGACTTCTACGGCGACCTACACTCATCCTTCAATGACACCCAGGGAGATGGGAGTTTACGCCGTTGAAGATGAACGCGAGGAGGCTTCACCATCAGGAAACGCGGAGCAACGCATCACTACGCTGGAGACATCTCTGAAACAAATGCAATCCATGATGAAAAACATGCTGTCATGCCCCAGTCCCAAAATACCGAGGGACTGGACGCGTGATAATGGCCAGCAGCATGCACCGATGGACAAACCCAATTTAATGGATCCATCGGGCATACTTAAGCTGTATTACATCAGTCAGGATTTTACTATTCTCATCCACAGAATAAAGATAGCAACATCAGCAAAAAAATAAACCACAACATCCAGTTACAAGTATTGAAAGAAATCGGGAAACCACCCGATAATAAGTCTGTTTATACAAGTTCAATTAACAGGAAAATAAAGAGTTTAATGAAACAGGAAATAAAGTCTATTTGCCATAAGACTGTGCATGGCGAAGCAATTGTTCAAGAGAAGTCCTCTGCGATCACCTCGTCTTCAGGTTCAGGTACTTCTCCGAGTAGTGCCCCTGTTTCGTATACCTCTGGGTAGATCTCGTCTGCTAAATCTGAGGACATAATCCATTCCAGGTCCTCAGGGGACATAGCAAGGTACAGAAAACACAAGCCAAATATAATGCAGTGCAGAAATAAAGGAACAACAGGGTAAGTAACTATACCAGCTAAGTGATCATGCAAGATGAGAGTTATTAATCATACTTCAGGCTGAGACTACTATATGATCAGTGACAAGAAACCATAGCAGTATTTTCTCGAAGGGCCAGTACAGGTGCCAAAGCTCTGTGTCAGAGACTAGGACACTTCCAGATAATAATATATAATATTTTTTTCAGCCTTGATATGGTAATACTCTCCCCACCCAATGTAATCTCACGTCACAGATCTCAATGTTCATGTTACGCAAGATTTAACTAATGCAACTAGTCAGGATAAAATGTAAAGCTCAAGTCATAAAATCTATAACCTATACGGAACCTCCTTGAATAATCAGGAAGATTCTATATCATACTTTGTGTCAAGTGTCCTGGATATAAAGTACTTGATAGAGAAGGTACAACAGTCACAGAATTTAAAACAAGAGAATCAAAATGAATCAATAACTATATTTTATGGCAAGGTACACTTGCCTGGGTTTCCGGTTCCAATTGCGGCTCTGACTTCAACGGGATTTGCAGAAAGTAGTCCGGTTGCTGAAACAAATATCACCAATAGATACAAAAAATATTAATCAGCTAGAAACGCCTATCCTTGAGTCCAATTTGGAGACAAGGGCAAAAACATCATTTTCGGGTCAAGGCGGGGTCCCGATGTGGGCCGCTTTGCACCGAAAAATACGTCAGGGTCAAAGGTCTCAAAAATAGTCCAAATTAGTGTCAACAGGTCAGGAACGATAATATAAACCCAGCGGAACTTCCAGAATTGGATTCCGATGAGCCGTTCTCAAAATCGCCCGTCGGGTGGAGCCTGTGGGGCCCACGACACACGATTTTGTCAACGTTCTCAGAATCGAACCAAACTTGGCTCACAGGACCAGCGTATTGCTACGAGTCCGATGGTGTAAGTTTCGTCTCGATCCGACGTGTGTACACTAAGTTACAGCGAGAATCAGAATGGTCGGATATGGGGCGATGTCCGCGGATACGCACTGATTCCGGTGTGCACGCACATCCGAATCAGCTTCTGTGAAATCCCGCACGTCTGTATCAACGACGCGCACGTATCTGTAAAGACCGCATGCGACCAAGTCGTCCCGTTTGGCGGGGCATACTCGATTCCGGGGTAAAACAGGGTCTGGTTTTTCCTGTTTTTGGATCGCGGTGTGCGATCACCACAGGACGCGATGCCCCGAGCAGTTTGTCCGGGCACCGAGAGGGTCACACAGGCTACGCGATACAATTTACGAAAATGAAATTGGGGTAACGAGGAGGAAATTATGAGTACCTGAACTTGGCTCGAAAACAATGTGTTATTCGTGTTCGACACGTGCTGTGTCGCTCCTAGGGTTAGGGTTTCTGACGGAGATCGCCGGAGGAGACCGGAGTGGCAGGGGCGGAGGCTCGGGGGCTGCTGGGGACGGCTCGCCGGATGGAGTGGCTGCTGCGGCTACTGCTGTGGCGAGGTCAGGCGGTGACTCTGGCAGCGGCGGGTGGCTCTGGCCGGTGTGGGAGCCGCGGGGGTCGTCGGCTAGCTGCTGCAGCTGGTGCTGGACGGTAGTGACAGGCGGAGAAGGTAGGGAGAGAGGAGATGAGGGCCTGGCGGTTTGGTACAGTAAGGCTCGTGGGCGGCCGGGAGGCGGAGATGAGGGTTCTTCGGAGGACGGCGTCAGCTGCGGCACGGCGGAGCGGGGAGGTACGGGCTGGAGAAGGAGAAGAAGGGGGTTTTTATAGGGAGGTGGAGGGAGGCCAACGGTCGTCCGGTGAGGAGGAGCCGGAGCGGAGAGGTCGGGGAAGATGGAGAGCGGTGGCGGCGGGCGTTCACAGGGAGCCGGAGGGTCGCCGGCGGCGGGGTAGGTCAGGGGTCGGGTGAACGGTTGGGAGGGGAGAGGTTATCGGGTTGCGGGTTGGAGTGGATTGCGGGTCGGGCTGACCCGGCCCGATCCGAAATCAACAGACGGGTCGGGTTCGGGTTAACGGGTCGGGTCTGGGTTGGACCCGGATCCGACCCGATAGGAACTGGTTTATTAATATAAATCCGGTTTGGTTTAATTTGGTTTGGTTTATTAAATAAACCCGGTTTATTTGGGTTTAATAATTAAATTAGTATTTAGGGCTTTTAAAAATTCATCCAGGGTCCAATAAATTTCCGAAAAATTACCCTATGTCTGGTTTTCTATTTTACACCATAAAATATTATTTTCATAATATTTTAATACTATTTATTAACAATTAAAAATCCTTTAATAATTAAAACACCTTAATTTAATTAGAGAAAAATCTCAGAAAAATTCCAGAAATTCCAGAAAATGTAAAAAGTCCAAAAATTTAAAATTCTTGAAAATCAGGGGGATTATACATGCACCAGATGATGCTAACCCAGCACGTAACTGCCATGGCTCAAGCATCGGTCTCGCCAACTCAGATACGTGTGGGGGTGGACTTGCCACCATCCAATCCAAGCCAAGGACCTGCTCTAGATCAAGAGTCGGCGGCTCCTCCGCTTTTAGAGGATATATTGCCTCCCGTTGGAGTCACGGTACAAACAACTCCACACCACGCCGTAGTCCCGCTTCTGGCTGAAAATCTGATACAGGAAGTACGGGAGTTGAAAGCCCAGTTCGATGCCTTGAAGCACAAAGATCAGCTCAAGAAACTGGGAATCAACCAGCCTTACCCAGCTATCTGGGAAGAGGTCCCTTTCCCTCCGAGGTACAAACCTCAGACCATGGCCCTATTCGAAGGAAAAACGTCGCCAAGTCAATACATGAACTATTTTAGTATGATGACGGTGTTAATGCAAGGGAACGACGCCCTCCTCACTCGGGTGTTCAAAGGTTGTCTCTCAGGAGTAGCCTATCAGTGGTACCGTAGCTTGGCGGACAACTGCATCACTTTCTTCGAGGACTTCAAAGCTTTATTCTTCACGCGATTCTACGAGGGAGGAATGGACATGTCCATGTCCTCTCTCATCGAAGTCAAGCAAAGAGAAAAAGAGGACGTTCGAACCTTCATCGAGCGTTTTCGTCAGGCCACCTTACAGATGCCTCCAGGAGTTCCAGACTCTGTGTTGGTAGACATTTGCAAGAAAAACCTTCTTCCCGTGGTCTCGGTGTTCACAGGACCATATCAGTTCCGTGATTGGCCCTCGTTCATCCTCTCGGTCATAGCCGCTGAAGACAATAGTCGCAAGGCGCGCGACAATGGCATCATGATCTCCGCCTCTGACAGAGGCAAGAAGTCATCTCCCAGCAGCGACCATCCTCGTGGCCCAAAAGGGAAAGAAGCTCTGACGATCAATACGTCCAGACAAAAGATGACGGCAACCGCGCAGGCGAGACCAGGGACGTCCAGGCCCGTAGAAGTCTACTCCTTTGACGATGAGGATATCCCAAGTATATTCGAGTGTCTCATCAAAAGTGGCAAGATCACCCTTCCGGAGTTGAAGCGGCCCCAAGAAGTCGGCAGTACTAACGACCCCAAATACTGCATCTTCCACAGATATATGCACCACCCGACAAAGGCGTGTTACATACTGAAAAGGAAGATCCAGGGTTTGATCGATGCCAAAGCCATAACTCTGCACAACACTGAGAAGACGGTCACAGCCAACATGATCTCTCTACAGTTTGGCAATCTGCCTCCCCAGGAGGTCCCGAATGGTGTCGCGCCTATCTCTCGGACCACGATGAACATCGTCAATCTCCCTCCAACTAGGGGTCAAAATCACGACCTGGTACCCCTAACCACCCGGCGGGGCGAGATCATGTGGGTTCATCCGAATTTGGTGACAGAGCTCGAGAAGGAGTCTAATGCTACTAGAGCTGCATCTAGAAAGAACTCCAAATACAAGCCACGCCACATGGTTGTGACTTCTTCGCCATCAGACGAAGACGAGGTACTAGCTGTAACCCGTTCAGGGAGAGCTTACCTCAATAACTACGAAGCCAATCAGGAAGGTGCGCCGGCGGATACTTCAGCCACCAAACCTTCGGGACCCGAGTCCGTCATGCCAGAGACCGATCCTGCAAGGCTGACTCCAACGGACAAGGGGAAGCAGAAAGAAGTTTGTTTTGATAAACCTGTGAGAAACATCCCTAACAAAGGTTTAGAGAAGCCGTACAACTTCGACATCCTGGCCCAATTGGCTAATACACCAGCCAGGCTGTCCATCTTCGAGCTACTCAGGCTCTCCCAGGACACTCGTCTAGCCCTGAGTGAAGCACTAATACAGGCGGAGGCATGCTTGACCCAGCTCCAGTCCCCCGACGAAGAACCAGCGGCGTGTCCCCAGTGCCACAGTGTAATGGAGGTGGTGCCGAATATCACTTTCACTCAAGAAGACATGCTATTGAAACATAACAGGCATGACAGGCCCCTCTATTACACCGGGAATGTCGGTTCCATGGAGGTCAACCGGATTCACATAGATCAGGGATCGTCAATCAGCATAATCCCCCACAGTCTGCTCAGGCCGCTGAGGATTCCTACTAGCGAATTAGCTTTCACCACCACCACAATCGTGGGTTTTAACGCTGGAAAGAGCAAGCCTTTGGGAAAAATTCTCCTGAGGATCCAAATTGGCAACCTCAGATCGGTAGCCACATGTTACGTCATCGATTCAGAGGTATCCTACAACATTTTGCTGGGAAGACCGTGGATCCACGACCACAACATTGTTCCTTCAACTCTACATCAATGCCTTAAGTATGTAGACGCACAAGAAACAGTACAAACGGAGGTTGCTGACTTAAACCCGTTTAAAGGAGTAGAATTCTACTATTCCGATGCCGTGTTGTACTCTCAGGATCACACAAAAGAAGTGCCAGGCGAGGCAGAGAAGGAATCCCACCGGGAGCCAGAAGAACCCTCTGTCGCACTACCACTGTCAATCAGGGTAAAGGGACGAACCACTCGTCCAAAAGCCATGGAACCTATGGCTATCCACCTTAACAAGCCCGGTTCAGGAAAAGGGGGTGATTCTCTCATAATCACTTCGAACCAGAAGCTTCCTCCCTTGGTCATCAACCTCCGGCGCCACGAGCAGCCGACTGATGTAAATGCAACCAGGAACCGAGCCCTAGATGATAATAAACATCCTCTTTTCCAGTATATCAACACTCTGATTCCGAACCAAGAATCCTCTCCCCATGGCGATATAGAAACGTTAGCGCAGAACTTCTTGACAGCTATTGATTCCTATCACCCGTACATATGGGAGGTAGCATCATCATCCAATGTCGTCACAACATATGGACCGCAAGAGGACTCTATCTTCCTTGTTCCGCCTACCTGCGGCAATCAGCGTACAATAGTCTTCGGCCACGTGCGCAATCAACCGACTGTCCAAGAGGATTCTCTCGATGACGATACTGGGAAAATGCAGGTCCACCAATACAGCCCACAGGCATTGAGGATCATGCAAAACATAGGCTACGACTTGGAGCGGAAGCCAGGCCTCAGCTACGGGAAGGGCAGACGAACGCCACTGTTCGGCAATCCCCGCTATCAAAAGACCCATTTCGGGTTAGGGTATGCCGCCTCCTCCAAATCAAGCGAGAATGTCCTCTCCTCCTACCAGGACGGCTAGTCACCCTCCGACTAACCTGACGCTCTCGGATAAACATTATCAGTAAATATGGTAGTGACAGATCCCTGCGAAGCAAACAAGCCAGAGCCAGAGCCATTCGAAAATGACTCTTGGGCTCAACAGATGGATACACAATGGGAGTTCCGCTTCGAGCAGAGAGAACCTCCCACTGAAGATGAAGTTATCCAGATCGACGTTGGGGATGAACTCTCACCGAGGCCAATATTTATCAGTAACAATCTTTCCCCTGCCAAAAGGGAAGAAGTTATTCAACTGATAAGAGAATACATCGACGTCTTCGCGTGGAATTATGAGGATATGCCAGGACTTGATCCAGAGATGGCTACCCACAAACTCAATATATCGCCCGATTCAAAGCCTGTAAAGCAGCACCAGCGCCGGTTTCGCCCGGATATGATGGACGCCATTGAAGCCGAAGTCAAAAAGTTGATAGCCTGCGGTTTCATCCGGGAGGAACAACATCCCGACTGGGTTGCCAACGTTGTCCCAGTCATAAAGAAAAATGGGAAAATACGCATCTGCATCGATTACCGGGATCTGAATGCGGCCTGCCCCAAGGATGAGTTCCCTCTTCCCATCATAGACATCATGATCGACAACACTTGCGGTTTTGAACGCATGTCTTTCATGGACGAATTCTCAGGGTACAATCAGATCAAGATGCATCCTGGAGACGAGAAGCATACCGCCTTTCGAACGCCACTGGGGGCATATTGCTATACAGTAATGTCCTTCGGATTAAAGAACGCTGGGGCAACATACCAACGAGCTATGAGTAACATATTCCATGAGCATTTACGCAAAATGGTAGAATGCTACGTGGATGACATAGTTGTCAAAAGTTGCCTCAAAGATGATCACATTCGAGACTTGAGGTCGGTATTCGAGTTGATGCGCCAACATCAACTCAAGATGAATCCTACGAAGTCCTTTCTGGGTGTATCTAGCGGCAAATTCCTGGGATTTGTCATTACCGCCAAAGGCATCCAAGTGGACCCTGAGAAAGTCCAAGCCATCGAAGAAATGCGATCGCCTCGCAATCTGAGGGAACTAAGGGAATTTCAAGGTCGTCTGGCTTACATTCGGAGATTCATATCCAACCTCTCCGGAAGATGTCAGCCTTTTTCTCGCCTCATGAAGAAAGATGTATCCTTCGTATGGGACGAAGCCTGTCAATAAGCGTTTAACGATATCAAACGCTACCTCACTCATCCGCCAGTTCTGGTGCCTCCCGTCGTAGGAAGACCATTCTTCCTATACGTTCGAGCAATGGACCATTTCCTGGGAGCTCTTCTTGCACAGAAGAACGATGTAGGACATGAACAGGCTATCTACTATCTAAGTAGAATGATGGTCGGGGCCGAATACCGGTATAACCTAGTGGAGAAAGAATGCTTGGCTCTGATGTTCGCTATCCAGAAGATGCGGCACTATGTCACCGGCCAGACTATCCATATCATCTCCAGAATCAACCCTCTTCGAGTACTAATGAGCAAGCCGAGTGCTCTTAATTCCCGACTCGCAACTTGGGCGATGCTATTAACACCATATAACTTGGTGTACGTCCCTCAGAAGTCCATCAAAGGCCAAGCATTGGCCGACTTCCTAGCTGCTCATCCAATCCCGGAGACCTCCAAGTTGTACGAGGACATCCCTGACGAAGTTGCAGAATGTAATTCTGCGACGAAAAGTGACGCATGGCAACTATTCTTTGATGGTGCCTCCAGAACTGGTCCTAGGGGAAGCATAATTTCAGGAGTAGGAATCGTCCTGGTTACTCCCGATAAACTCGTCGTCTACCGAGCATACTCTCTCAACGAGCCCTGTTCAAACAACATGGCAGAGTATAACGCTTTACTAATCGGGCTCCAAATCGCTCAAGAGCTGGGGGTCGAATCTCTGGAAGCTTTCGGAGATTCTTTGCTTATAGTCAATCAAGTCAGAGGAATATATGAGGTCTGAAATCCAGACCTCATCCCCTATCACCAAGCAGCAGTCGAGATAGCCATGACATTCAAAGGGTTTTTCCTGGAGCATGTGCCTCGATCCCAGAACCTTGAAGCTGATGCCCTAGCCAGTCTAGCCGCAGATCTGGCTGCTCCTATAAGAAGGCAAAACTCGGTAATCCTTCTTAACAGAGATTTATTCTATGTGAAGAACAACTCTCACATAAGACGTAGCTATGCTGCATACGCCAATCCTCCCAGACGAGATTGGAAGAGTCCTTTCATAGATTTCATGGCATACAGAATCTTGCCGGAAGACCCTAAAGAAGCAGTATCCGTCAAGAGGCGATCCTTACGCTTCTACTTCGATGCATCGTCACAATGCCTATATCGCCGGACCTATGACGGACTGCTATTGAGATGCCTCTCTGACAAAGAGGCACAGTTGATCATCCATGAAGCTCACGACGGCATATACGGGACGCATCAACCTGGCCCTAAGCTACAGGATCGTATCAGGAGAATGGGCTACTACTGGCCCACTATAATCACAGACGTGATCAGCTATGCAAAATAATGCAAGGCCTGTCAGGTCCATGCAGACTTCATACATCAGCCGTCCGAATATCTACATCCCACGGTTGCGTCCTGGCCTTTCGAAGCATGGGGTATGGATGTCATTGGTCCTATTCACCCGTCTTCTTCCAGGGGTCACCTGTTCATACTGGCCATCACGGATTACTTCTCCAAGTGGGCAGAGGCGATCCCTCTTACGGAGGTAAAGGTGTCTAATGTGATCAGCTTCATTAAGCATCACGTCATCTATCGCTTCGGGGTACCTCGGAGGATAATTCATGACAATGGGCCTCAGTTCATCAGTCAAGCATTTTATCGATTTTGCGATAAAAATCGGATACATAATGTGGCCTCTACGGCATATTATCTAGCTGCTAATGGTTTGGCGGAAGCTTTCAACAAAACCATTATCAAACTCTTGAAGAAGTTCGTCTCTACGAACAAAAGAGATTGGAATGAGAAGCTGGGCGAATGCCTCTGGGCATATCGTACGACGATACGAACACCGACAGGTTGTACTCCATTCTCACTGGTCTACGGGAGTAAAGCAGTTCTCCCCATTGAAGTCCAGATCCCGTCACTCAGAATAGCCGTGGCTAACGAGCTGACTCAAGAGAAGAACAACCTTTTAAGACTTCAGGAGCTAGAAGGATTAGACGAGAAATGCCTCCAAGCTCAGCAGCGCATCGCGCTCTACCAAGCACGCATTTCCAGAGCTTTCAATCATAAAGTAAAGGAAATAGTGTTCAAAGTTGGCGAGCTAGTTCTAGCCGTAAGAAGGCCGATGATTCTTACCCACAGGAGTAAAGGCAAATTCCAGCCCAAATGGGAATGTCCTTATGTGGTCGAGACAACGTTCTCTAATGGCGCTTACAGGTTAGCCCAGCCTAATGGAGACCTGTTAATGGCTCCTATCAACGGCAAATTCCTGAAAAGGTACTATGCTTAAACTCCTCTGCTCAGGTTAGAATATAGCGAAAACCTTAATTCTGACAAAACTACTTCCAAAAACACAACTAGTTGGGTCGTATTCTTTCATGTCCATATAACCTCTGAATAGATACGTTCGACTAATTTGGAAATGCAATACCTATCATGTCCATATCACCTCTGATAGTATCTTGCCTACAAACCTTAGTCAAAGCATATTCTATCATGTCCGTATGACCTCTGAATAAATATGTCCTGCTAGAGTTTCTTGAGAGCCTATCATGTCCATATCACCTCTGATAGTATCTTACCTACAAACCTTAGTCAAAGCATATTCTATCATGTCCGTATGACCTCTGAATAAATATGTCCTGCTAGAGTTTCTTGAGAGCCTATCATGTCCATATCACCTCTGATAGTATCTTACCTACAAACCTTAGTCAAAGCATATTCTATCATGTCCGTATGACCTCTGAATAAATATGTCCTGCTAGAGTTTCTTGAGAGTTTATCACGTCCATACTACCTCTGATATCACTCTCGCCCAAACCTGTCATTTACATTCCGAAATGATGGGTCCACAAAGTCAGAAAAGAGTTCGCTTTATTCCCAAGAAAGAGCAGAATTATACTGGGAAGCAAGAAGAAGAAAGGGTACATCATTGTGGGGGAGCGGTCAGATCGTGAATCTGCTGCGCCAGTACAGCTATCCTCTCATCCCTGCAGGCCAAGGCATCAGCGCGGGCCTGCTCCAGCCGTGCCTCGTTGTCTCCCTTGAGGGACAATTCGGCCCTCGCCCGACGAACACCCGTACGGGCAGCTTCTGCACGATCCAGATCCCGTTGTTCTGCGCTCAGTCGACCAGTCGCTACATCCAGACCTGCCAACGACTGGGACGCCCACTCCTCCGCCTGAGCGAGCTTTTCTCTCAACTTGCGAGCCCTCGCTACATTCCCTTCATGCTCGGATTGGCACTTCAGTTGAAGGGCAAGGGCCTCCTCCACGACGGTTTTTCTTTCGTCCATCTCCAGCTGACGTGTTTGAACGAGTTTATCCAAGCTCTCCATCTGTTTGGCAAACTACGCAGTCATGAAGTCATATCTGGACTGGACCTCAGCTTAAATGCCGTCCCGAGTTACCCGCAGATATTCGTTAATGGGTTGCTCCAAACCATTAACCATCGCCTCCAGGGCATCAGCCAGCCCAGTGCCGTCAAAATCTCGGATCGCCTCTATCAGAATCCGAGAGGACTTCTTCAGGCGCTCGAGTTCCAGACTCCCCTTCAGCACCATCGGTATCAGCGCTTTCAAAGTAGTATAGAAGACGCTGGTATATTGCTTGGTCAACGCAGCTAGATCCGATTGGGCGCCAGGAGTAGCCGCGGCATTGGCAAATCCCCCTCCAGGAATGATTGCAGGCGAAGTGGTCACAACCGTCGCCTCGACAGGTGGTGCGACCAAAAGAGGCACGTCGACCGAAGTAGTCGCAATGACAGGCTCTTCTTCTTCTTGGAAAATCAGACCCCCCTCAACAAGCGGGCCGGCCCCCGAAGATACTTCCTCCTCAAAGTCGAACACCTCCGTGTCATCACCAGGAGCCGGGAAGGCGCTTCAAAGCTGTATTCCCCGTGGACGCCATCCCCTGGGAAGAGGACAAGAGAGTTGATGTCAATATAATGGTACTCTTTCTAAAAAGGAGACATAAAGATGACATTTACCCGTGGCCAGCGGTATATACGACGCATCTGCAGTCGAGGTAGCTAAATTATGCCTTAATGACGTAATACGAACTGTCATACCTGGAGAAGGGGGTGGGCCAACCGACATCGCCAGGAGCTCTACCAAGCCTCCACCAAGGCGCGGTCGTGGTTCGTCAGCTGGGACCTCGCCAGGCATATTCACGGACACGGCAGGGGTTTCATCCGTTGCTGGTCTAAGGGAAGATTCTCCCATCCGCCTCGGCCACACCGACAATCTCGTACCACTACCGGAGGCAGTAGCGGCGACGACATCCTCAAGACGAAGTGTCCCGGCACCGCCAACCAAAATTGAGGGTCCCTCCCTAGAAGGCGAGAAACCTCCGATCAAGGAAACATCCTCGACAGGCGAAATATCAGGTTCCTCTCTAGGGGCCTCGATACCAGGAATTCGAAGAGAACGACTGACCGTCCTCTTTCTCTTAAGAGGAGAAACCTCCTTGGGAGCAGCGGCCCTTCGCTTCCCAGAGACTACCAAGGCCCCCGCAGGCAGAGGCACTTCACACCTCGGCACCGTCACCAACGGCTCATCAGGAGTAGCGAACTCCTCACCCTCGTCAGGAGAAACCGAAGGGACTTCGACTCTTCCCCCAGGCGTGGAAGGCGGCACCCTAAAACTCCCACGCATGTCAAAATCACGGTGGAAGGTGTTAACCGCCACGTAGAACTGGGCATATGAATGTAAGATGCGCAGCTCCGTGGAGGGTGTGACGACCGGCACAGTAAAGATTGCTCCAGTGCATCCCATGATGAAATATCGCCATCCTCTGGCTCCATCGATGAGTCCACCCCTGGACCTGAAGCTGGTGACGGCATTGCCCACGTATAATTGGTCGTACCTAAATTGCCTTACAAACCGACTAGGCAAGTAAGGCTCGAAGAAGCAATGATCTTCACTTCTATACAACAAGTGGGAAGGCCTGATACAGATCAACCACTTAAAAGCCTCCGGAGAAAGATTAGTATTCTCTCCACCTAAATCCTCCAGCCTGATCCCCGATTGATTGCGATGTACAGAGGGGACAATACAAAAAAGCTTCCAGCCGTGACTGAGGCCCAGTGTCAGCCTACAGTCTAAAATTGTGTTCACATTCCAGGGAGAGTCCTTATAATTCAGCAGGAAGCTACCCCCCGGGCTACTACCGGAGCCAGGGGACATCACCTGAGGGTTGTGCAGAATTAACCATCCCATCAAATACAGGTATGGTAATTCCACCCGAGGAAAGCTTTCACGCCGAGTCTCATCGGCGAGCAGCCCGTCAGTCATGGCTCTCAGGCCAGCCTGTATACGACACACCATAGCAAAGAGCAAGCCCAGTCTCGCCCCAAATACCAGACGCACCGCAGGCCACAGGATATTCTGGTGAATGCGGTCCGCAGATGTAGTGCCAGGCACCACTACTCGACGCAACCATATGGAGAGGAAACCAGCCAGCTGGGCTTCCTTGGACAGAGGTCTGCGGCAACGTCTCAAGTAGCTATAGGCCTTAGTGCCTTCGGGATACTTTCCTACCCCGTCGTGAAGAATCTGGTCCGGAGCCTAGGCGTCATCCATAAGAGCCTCGATGACCTGGGCGCTAAGCACGCCCCAACAATTTACGGGCTCATCCTTGCCCCCCGAAACTTTCTTCGGCTTGGCGGCCCTTGCCTGGTGGAAGAAGAGGTAGGACGTCCACTTTGTGGTATGGGCCAAATTCGAAGAGTTTTTCGTGCAAAGCAGATTCGCGGTTCTACGCTAAAGAGCTTTCTACGCTCGACGGCTACAGATCTACGGTTTTACGCTCACAAGCTATAAGTCTATGGTTTTACGCCCGGATGCCTTTTGTGCTCAGTAGCTTTTATGCTCGAGAGGCTACAAACCTACGACTTCATGCTTAGCAGATACTAACCTATGGTTCCACGCCCGGTGGTGTTTAGTTTACGCTCGGAGGCAACAAGATCCACGACCTCACACTCGGAAGACTTCTTTTTCACAGGCTGTAAATCTACAGTTCTACGCTAAAGAGTTTTCTATGCTCGACGGCTACAGATATACAGTTTTACGCTCACAAGCTATAAGTCTATGGTTTTATGCCCAGATGCCTTTTGTGCTCAGTCGCTTTTATGCTCGAGAGGATACAAACCTACGACTTCACGCTTAGCAGATACAAACCTACGATCTCACGCTCGGTGGCTTTCTACGCTCGGTAGGCTACGAACTCAGGATTTTTGGCCCATCTACACTAACGGATCTCTGACTTTCCGCATATCCGAACAGTGCTCAAAGCGGTCAATTGAAGGAGTTCACACAGAAGATACCCCCTCTTGACCTCAAAAATATCCCAAGTACCCGAAGCATGCAAGAGTTCAACATTGAAAATCACTCTTCTTCGTGGGTCAACTCGAAGTTCATCCAGAAACCCAGTCTGAATATTTTATCTACAGTTCAAGACGGCGGCTCAGTTTTATAGCCTTTTCTCGCCCTGTTCCAAGGGACTTTCGGGAAATCATTCTTGAAGATGATGTCTGGGACAAAGAATTCTACACGGTCCCTACATTCCTAAAGTAGCTGCGTATCGCTAGTTATGCGTAAAAGACAGGACGGGACCTAATACTCTTTCAATCAGAGTCGGCGTACAGAATCGGACATGTCGAAGCTGCACATATTCAGACTTCACAGCAACATATGGCAAAAACGATCATATACGAAGAAGAAAGACGACTTTATTTAAAGTTAAAATCACAATTACATATGAGGGAAATCCTGTCTACAAGGGATTTTTCTTCATTTTCGTGATTACATATGAGGGAAATTCCCTCTACAAAGGTCTTCCTCTTCTTCCAAGAAGATGAGCGGTGGCAGGAGGATACACAACTGGGCATAGACCCATCCTCCAAAGCAGGGTAACTCTGCCTTCCTGCAGACCACCGCCACCCTAGCCGGTCTGTCTGCCTCTCGTCACCAGAGGTAACGAGAGAAGGAGCCACTTGCAAGCGGCCTGGTCAAATGTGACCCCTCCCCACTCTCCGAGTGAGATGCCGCATGAGTTGCTGATTATCCCGAGCAAGGGAGGCTAAGATATCCTTCCATGATTCATCATTGCAGATGACACTTGCTCGAAGATGCCGTCTTGTTCGGCTCCTTACATGCTGGAAGAACATGGTCTTCTTCTTCCTCAGGTCGACCCGACGAACTCCGACGATCATCTCAGCATGGTGAAAGGAAATGTGGGAAGAAACATGCCCCATTTCAGAAGGCGTTCTGAGTTATGAGGGACGGTTCATGCTTCATTCAAAGCGTTTCAAATTCCGAGGAATTTAAAAGCTTTGAAGGGGGTCTTGTAGAAGCATAAAAAATACGCCGGATGACTATACGCAACCTATTGGTACGGGGCAGCGTAAAGAGATGACCTCAGAGCCGCCAAGCAGGCAAGACAAGAGCTTCTCAGGACCATTCGCGTAAGTGCAGTATGTCCAGGCCGCCTCAGAGCGTAAAGCAGAGGGCTTCGTCGCCTATATGGCGTAAAACACATCCGCTTTCAAATGCGGTATTAAAGCGTACGAGGAACGCTTCATGTTCTCCGAGACGAACCTGTCAGACCCTGCAATGAACCTGATGTCTGAACTTCTGAAAAAGGGATACGGCTCGGCTACCCAGACGACGGCTATAATGATGGCACGGCACTACGACCCAGGCTGTCAGTTACCGCCATCTCCCTTGCGTAAACTGCTTTTACGTGAACGAGGGGATATGCTGCCTTATTTTATACAGGCAGACATGAGCTGTTTACACTCTGCGGTAGACAAACCGCCTGCCACGTCAAAAGCTGCACTTAGCACAGGGCTTGAGGCACGTCTCTGCGATTGGTGTACAAGACTGTGACAGCCTTCTCAAGGCACATCTCTGCGATGAATGCACAGAAGAGCAGCAGACCTTCAAAAATATGCCTCCGTATTTAATGCGCAGAATGATGACGGATCTCTGCATTTAATGTAGGGGATTTGATTAATAATCACCAAACCATCGTGTGGTGACACCCCCCCTTGCGTAAACTACTTTTTTGCATACAAGGGGATACGCTACCTTGTTCTACACAGGCAAACATGAAACCGTCTACACACCGCAGAAGACAAACAGACTGCCACATCAAAAGCTGCGCTTTGAACAAAGCTCGAGGCACGTCTCTTTGCCTGATGCTCAGAACGGGGGCAGGCCTTCAGAACACGCCTTCGCAATTAATGCACAGGATGGTGGCAGATCTCTGCATTTAATGCAAGAGATTTGATTATATCTTCAAAAGCCGTGATTCCGGCTAAAGACGTCCACGTCAGCACTCAGCATTGCGCAATGGCTTTTACGCCCCCTCAGCTGTTATGCTCTCAGGGCTTCTACGCCCCCTCAGCTGTTATGCTCTCAGGGCTTCTACGCCCCCTCAGCTGTTATGATCTCAGGGCTTCTACGCCTCCTCAGCTTCCATGCTCTCTCGGCTTCTACACCTCCTCAGCTTCTATGCTCACTCGACTTCTATGCCATCAGACTT
Organism: Iris macrosiphon; assembly: GCA_036927795.1. Taxonomy (NCBI): domain Eukaryota; kingdom Viridiplantae; phylum Streptophyta; class Magnoliopsida; order Asparagales; family Iridaceae; genus Iris; species Iris macrosiphon. The sequence continues at coordinate 98,213,886 of JAYESA010000003.1, read as the reverse complement.
TTATGCCTACCTGGCTTCTATGCCTATTTTGGCTTTTATGCCATGGTGACAGACATTGGCTTTTACGCCTACCTCTTATACACGGAGGATACCTACCTACCTACGTGGCTTTTACGCCGTGATCTTCGTAGCAACAATACGCGTTGTGTCCCTTAGTTGGACCCGTATTATACGCTCATTCAAAAGATCATCTATACGTAGGCATTGGTTATTTTAACCGTCGTGTAAAAGGGTGCTGTGATTCCACTCCTCGGTTTTTACACCAACTGAGTGGTCACTGTCACTAAAACTCTATAAATAGAGACCTCTATCAACAGAGGACAAGGTCGACAAATAAAAAGATCGAACAATTGAAGACTCAGAGAAGCGGTCGAACAATTGAAGATCGAGCAAGGAGAGAGGAGATCGAGAGAGAGAGAGAGGAACCCGGAGCTCAGGCAAAGGATAGGGATCGGCGACCAGGGCATCGTGCATCCACCCTTTTCTGCAACCTCCGAGGCTGCTTCCTATCTTCTACGATACTTCTTCACCATCGTGTGGTCCAAGGGCTAAAGTGATCGACTGCAGATCAGACACCTATAGCAATTTATATCCAAATTAAATAAATTGTACTCCCACATCCTCGTATAGAATTACATTGTACAAGTTTGTTTGTAAATAAAAGAACACGGGTCCTGTATAAACCCCGTCTTGAATACATCTTTCATTCTTTTCGTTTTCTACCACAAACAAGATGGCGACTCTGCTGGGGACATCTTTCTCTTCTGATGAGAAAGTAATTGCTCAACACGACGCGGTATCTATAGGAACCGCGAAGAAGACACTGGTCGTCCAGTTCGTCCAGTCTGCCTACGAAGACATGCTTCGAATCGGGGGTAGCTATCACCCTCTCTCCGTCCAAGACAACAGGAAGCTACGCAAGGTCTGGATGCCCAAGACATCCTCTACCATTCCTGTGGACTCTCCGATCTCTCCGATCTCTCCGACCAATAAGGTTATAGCATCGCTCCCTCCGTGCCCCGCACGTAAAATTCAGTCTCCCGCTACGCGCGGTACAGACAAAACTTCGGGCAAAGCCTCAGCGCTAACCCAGAAGTATCCACTGCGCTCTACGCGTAGAAACCAGTCTCCCGCTACGCGCGGTACAGACAAAACTTCGGGCAAAGCCTCAGCGCTGACCCAGAAGTATCCACTGCGCTTTACGCGCAGAAACCAGTCTCCCGCTACGCGCGGTACAGACAAAACTTTTGATGATGCCTTAGCGCCAAATCAGAAGGACAGGTCATGCTCCGCGCACAAAACGACATATGACCTCTACGGGGACCCAGATGAGCGCTGTGATCTCCGTAAGGGAAAACAAGCGGCAGAATACGCAACTTCTCGGCCCTTACGCCAACGAGGGGACAATCTGCATACCCTCCGGATTACGCGAGAAGCCGATGGCCGACTGAGGACCTCTTCAGCTTCACGCCAGCCTGAGCAAATCTCCAGAATACGCCAGACGAAGTCCTTCGGCGTAGTGCAAGCTCAATTTGCGGAAAGACAACCTCCCTGGGGGTTATCCGCCACCCAGACGGCCAACCTGTTGTACACGGGTGGCACAGCAAGAGCCATGGTGCCCAACCTCCGCATGACCACTGATAGGAGCAGAGGAAACAAACAATCATCTTCTTCTGCAACCCCTCCTAACCTGCGCAAATATCTAATCCAGAAGCGTAAAGAGAGGGAACCATCCAATATGTCTATAACGCCTCCTGGCGAGCACTGTTGCAATAGCCATAGAGTTGTGATTAACTATTGCTGCTCTAAAACAAGACGACCAGTTTTCGACCGGTTAAGCTACTCTCTGTCTTTTAAGAAAAAGGAGCCCGTGCATGCATCTGTAAACATGGCCTCACACATGCCTAGACGAGGTTCGAACTCAAGACGTCATCCCTCCAGGCCTCTGAGCCAAAGGAGGTTCAATGAGCTCCTCAGAAACGCTGAAGCCGGGGTATTCCAAAACACTCGTGCAAGATCACGGCGACCAGCTTCATCCTCTTCTGATTTCGACATTCAGGATCGCCAGGCCCCCGAATCAGATGCTGAAAGTGTAGAGTCGACTTCTACGGCGACGTACACTCATCCTTCAATGACACCCAGGGAGATGGGAGTTTATGCCGTTGAAGATGAACGCGAGGAGGCTTCACCATCAGGAAACGCGGAGCAACGCATCACTACGCTGGAGACATCTCTGAAACAAATGCAATCCATGATGGAAAATATGCACCAGATGATGCTAACCCAGCACGCAACTGCCATGGCTCAAGCATCGGTCCTGTCAACTCAGATACGTGTGGGGGTGGACTTGCCACCATCCAATCCAAGCCAAGGACCTGCTCTAGATCAAGAGTCGGCGGCTCCTCCACTTTCAGAGGATATATTGCCTCCCGTTGGAGTCACGGTACAACCAACTCCACACCACGCCGTAGTCCCGCTTTCGGCTGAAAATCCGATGCAGGCAGTACGGGAGTTGAAAGCCCAGTTCGATGCCTTGAAGCACAAAGATCAGCTCAAGAAACTGGGAATCAACCAGCCTTACCCAGCTATCTGGGAAGAGGTCCCTTTCCCTCCGAGGTACAAACCTCAGACCATGGCCCTATTCGAAGGGAAAACGTCGCCAAGTTAATACATAAACTATTTTAGTATGATGATGGTGTTGCTGTAAGGGAACGACGCCCTCCTCACTCGGGTGTTCAAAGGTTGTCTCTCAGGAGTAGCCTATCAGTGGTACCGTAGCTTGACGGACAACTGCATCACTTCCTTCGAGGACTTCAAAGCTTTATTTTTCACGCGATTCTACAAGGGAGGAATGGACATGTCCATGTCCTCTCTCATCGAAGTCAAGCAAAGAAAAAAAGAGGACATTCGCACCTTCATCAGGCGTTTTCGTCAGGCCACCTTACAGATGCCTCCAGGAGTTCCAGACTCTGCGTTGGTAGACATTTGCAGGAAAAACCTCTTTCCCGTGGTCTCGGTGTTCACATGACCATATCAGTTCCGTGATTGGCCCTCGTTCATCCTCTCGGCCGTAGCCGCTGAAGACAACAGTCGCAAGGCACGCGACAATGGCATCATGATCTCTGCCTCTGACAGAGGCAAGAAGTCATCTCCCAGCAGCGACCATCCTCGTGGTCCAAAAGGGAAAGAAGCTCTGACGGTCAATACATCCAGACAAAAGATGACGGCAACCGTGCAGGCGAGACCAGGGACGTCCAGGCCCGTAGAAGTCTACTCCTTTGACGACGAGGATATCCCAAGTATATTCGAGTGTCTCGTCAAAAGTGGCAAGATCACCCTTCCGGAGTTGAAGCGGTCCCAAGAAGTCGGCAGTATTAACGACCCCAAATACTGCATCTTCCACAGATATGTGCACCACCCGACAAAGGCGTGTTACATACTAAAAAGGAAGATCTAGGGTTTGATCGATGCTAAAGCCATAACTCTGCACAACACTGAGAAGACGGTCACAGCCAACATGATCTCTCTATAGTTTGGCAATCTGCCTCCCCAGGAGGTCCCGAATGGTGTCGCGCCTATCTCTCGGACCACGATGAACATCGTCAATCTCCCTCCAGCTAGGGGTCAAAATCACGACCTGGTACCCCTAACCACCAGGCGGGGCGAGATCATATGGGTTCATCCAGATTTGGTGACAGAGCTCGAGAAGGAGTCTAATGCTACTAGAGCTGCGTCTAGAAAGAACTCTAAATACAAGCTACGCCACATGGTTGTGACTTCTTCGCCATCATACAAAGATGAGGTACTAGCTGCAACCCGTTCAGGGAGAGCTTACCTCGATAACTACGAAGCCAATCAGAAAGGTGCACCGGCGGATACTTCAGCCACCAAACCTTCGGGACCCGAGTCCGTCATGCCAGAGACCGATCCTGCAAGGCCGACTCCAACGGACAAGGGGACGCAGAAAGAAGTTCGCTTTGATAAACCTGTGAGAAACATGCCTAACAAAGGTTTAGAGAAGCCGTACAACTTCGACATCCTGGCCCAACTGGCTAATACACCAGCCAGGCTGTCCATCTTCGATCTACTCAGGCTCTCCTAGGACACTCGTCTAGCCCTGAGTGAAGCACTAATACAGGCGGAAGCATGCTTGACCCAGTTCAAGTCCCCCGACGAAGAACCAGCGGCGTGTCCCCAGTGCCACAGTGTAATGGAGGTGGTACCGAATATCACTTTCACTCAAGACGACATGCTATTGAAACATTACAGGCATGACAGGCCCCTCTATTACAACGGGTACGTCGGTTCCATGGAGGTCAACCGGATTCACATAGATTCGGGATCGTCAATCAGCATAATCCCCCACAGTCTGCTCAGGCCGCTGAGGATTCCTACTAGCGAATTAGCTTTCACCACCACCACAATCATGGGTTTCAACGCTGGAAAGAGCAAGCCTTTGGGGAAAATTCGCCTGAGGATCCAAATTGGCAACCTCAGATCGGTAGCCATATATTACGTCATCGATTCAGAGGTATCCTACATCATTTTGCTGGGAAGACCGTGGATCCATGACCACAACATTGTTCCTTCAACTCTACATCAATGCCTTAAGTATGTAGACGCACAAGGAACAGTACAAACGGAGGTTGCTGACTTAAACCCGTTTAAAGGAGTGGAATCCTACTATTCCGATGCCGTGTTGTACTCTCAGGATCACACAAAAGAAGTGCCAGGCGAGGCAGAGAAGGAATCCTACCGGGAGCCAGAAGAACACTCTGTCGCACTACCACTGTCAATCAGGGTAAAGGGACGAACCACTCGTCCAAAAGCCATGGAACCTATGGCTATCCACCTTAACAAGCCCGGTTCAGGAAAAGGGGGTGGTCCTCTCGTGATCGCTTTGAACCAGAAGCTTCCTTCCTTGGTCATCAACCTCCGACGCCACGAGCAGCCGACTGATGTAAATACAACCAGGAACCGAGCCCCAGATGATAATAAACATCCTCTTTTCCAGTATATCAATGCTCTGATTCCGAACCAGGAATCCTCTCCCCATGGCGATATAGAAACGTTAGTGCAGAACTTCTTGACAGCTATTGATTCCTATCACCCGTACATATGGGAGGTAGCATCATCATCCAATGTCGTCACAACGTATGGACCGCAAGAGGACTCTATCTTCCTTGTCCCACCTACCTGCGGCAATCAGCGTACAATAGTCTTCGGCCGCGTGCGCAATCAACCGACTGTCCAAGAGGATTCTCTCGATGACGATACTGGGAAAATACAGGTCCACCAATATAGCCCACAGGCATTGAGGATCATGCAAAACATAGGCTACGAGTTAGAGCGGAAGCCAGGCCTCAACTACGGAAAGGGCAGACGAACGCCACTATTCGGCAATCTCCGCTATCAACAGACCCGTTTCGGGTTAGGGTATGCCGCCTCCTCCAAATCAAGCGAGAATGTCCTCTCCTCCTACCAGGACGGCTCGTCACCCTCTGACTCACCTGACGCTCTCGGACGAACATTATCAGTAAATATGGTAGTGACAGATCCCTGTGAAGCAAACGAGCCAGAGCCTGAGCCATTCGAAAATGACTCTTGGGCTCAACAGATGGATACACAATGGGAGTTCCGCTTCGAGCAGAGAGAACCTCCCACTGAAGATGAAGTTATCCAGATCGACATTGGGGATGAACTCTCACCGAGGCCGATATTTATCAGTAACAATCTTTCCCCTGCCGAAAGGGAAGAAGTTATTCAACTGATAAGAGAATACATCGACGTCTTCAAGTGGAATTATGAGGATATGCCAGGACTTGATCCAGAGATGGCTACCCACAAACTCAATATATCGCCCGATTCAAAGCCTGTAAAGCAGCACCAGCGCCGGTTCCGCCCGGATATGATGGACGCCATTGAAGCCGAAGTCAAAAAGTTGATAGCCTACAGTTTCATCCGGGAGGAACAACATCCCGACTGGGTCGCCAACGTTGTCCCAGTTATGAAGAAAAATAGGAAAATACGCATCTGCATCGATTACCGGGATCTGAATGCGGCCTGCCCCAAGGATGAGTTCCCTCTTTCCATCACAGACATCATGATCGATAACACTTGCGGTTTTGAACGCATGTCTTTCATGGACGGATTCTCAGGGTACAATCAGATCAAGATGCATCATGGAGACGAGAAGCATACCGCCTTTCGAACGCCACTGGGGGTATATTGCTATACAGTAATGCCCTTCGGATTAAAGAACGCCGGGGCAACATACCAACGAGCTATGAGTAACATATTCCATGAGCATTTACGCAAAACGGTAAAATGCTACATGGATGACATAGCTGTCAAAAGTTGCCTCAAAGATGATCACATTCGAGACTTGAGGTCGGTATTCGAGTTGATGCGCCAACATCAACTCAAGATGAATCCTACGAAGTCCTTTCTGGGTGTATCTAGCGACAAATTCCTGGGATTTGTCATTACCGCCAAAGGCATCCAAGTGGACCCTGAGAAAGTCCAAGCCATTGTAGAAATGCGATCGCCTCACAATCTGAGGGAACTAAGGGGATTTCAAGGTCGTCTGGCTTACATCCGGAGATTCATATCCAACCTCTCCGGAAGATGTCAGCCTTTTTCTCGTCTCATGAAGAAAGGTGTATCCTTCGTATGGGATGAATCCTGTCAACAAGCGTTTAACGATATCAAATGCTACCTCACTCATCCGCCAGTTCTGGTGCCTCCCGTCGTAGGAAGACCATTCTTCCTATACGTTCGAGCAATGGACCATTCCCTGGGAGCTCTTCTTGCGCAGAAGAACGATGTAGGGCATGAACAGGCTATCTACTATCTAAGTAGAATGATGGTCGGGGCCGAACACCGGTACAACCCAGTGGAGAAAGAATGCTTGGCTCTGATGTTCGCTATCCAGAAGACGTGGCACTATGTCACTGGCCAGACTATCCATATCATCTCCAGAATCAACCCTCTTCGAGTACTAATGAGCAAGCCGAGTGCTCTTAATTCCCGACTCACAACTTGGGCGATGCTGTGAACACCATATAACATGGTGTACATCCCTCAGAAGTCCATCAAAGGCCAAGCATTGGCCGACTTTCTAGCTGCTCATCCAATCTCGGAGACCTCCAAGTTGTACGAGGACATCCCTGACAAAGTTGCAGAATGTAATTTCGTGACGAAAAGTGACACATGGCAACTATTCTTTGATGGTGCCTCCAGAACTGGTCCTAGGGGAAGCGTGGCTTCAGGAGTAGGAATCGTCCTGGTTACTCCCGATAAACTCGTCGTCTACCGAGCATACTCTCTTAACGAGCCCTATTCAAACAACGTGGCAGAGTATAACGCTTTACTAATCGGGCTCCAAATCGCTCAAGAGCTGGGGGTCGAATCTCTGGAAGCTTTCGGAGATTCTCTGCTTATAGTCAATCAAGTCAGAGGAATATATGAGGTCCGAAATCCAGACCTCATCCCCTATCGCCAAGCAGCAGTCGAGATAGCCATGACATTCAAAGGGTTTTTCCTGGAGCATGTGCCTCGATCCCAGAACCTTGAAGCTGATGCCCTAGCCAGTCTAGCCGCAGATCTGGCTGCTCCTATAAGAAGGCAGAACTCGGTAATCCTTCTTAACAGAGATTTATTCTGTGTGAAGAACAACTCTCACATAAGACGTAGCTATGCTGCATACGCCAATCCTTCCAGACGAGATTGGAAGAGTCCTTTTATAGATTTTATGGCATACGGAATCTTGCCGGAAGACCCTAAAGAAGCAGTATCCGTCAAGAGGCGATCCTTACGCTTCTACTTTGATGCATCGTCACAATGCCTATATCGCCGGACCTATAACGGACTGCTATTGAGATGCCTCTCTGACAAAGAGGCACAGCTGATCATCCGTGAAGCTCACGACGGCATATGCGGGGCGCATCAACCTGGCCCTAAGCTACAGGATCGTATCAGGAGAATGGGCTACTACTGGCCCACTATGATCACAGACGCGATCAGCTATGCAAAACAATACAAGGCCTGTCAGGTCCATGCAGACTTCATACATCAGCCGTCCGAATATCTACATCCCACGGTTACGTCCTGGCCTTTCGAAGCATGGGGTATGGATGTCATTGGTCCTATTCACCCGTCTTCTTCCAGGGGTCACCAGTTCATACTGGCCATCACGGATTACTTCTCCAAGTGGGCAGAGGCGATCCCTCTTGCGGAGGTAAAGGCGTCTAATGTGATCAGCTTCATCAAGCATCACGTCATCTATCGCTTTGGGGTACCTCGGAGGATAATTCACGATAATGGGCCTCAGTTCATCAGTCAAGCGTTTCATTGATTTTGCGATAAAAATCGGATACATAATGTGGCCTCTACAGCATATTATCCAGCTGCTAATGGTTTGGCGGAAGCTTTCAACAAAACCATTATCAAACTCTTGAAGAAGTTCGTCTCTTCGAACAAAAGAGATTGGAATGAGAAGCTGGGCGAATGCCTCTGGGCATATCGTACGACGGTACGAACACTGACAGGTTGTACTCCATTCTCACTGGTCTACGGGAGGGAAGCAGTTCTCCCCATTGAAGTCCAGATCCCGTCACTCAGAATAGCCGTGGCTAACGAGCTGACTCAAGAGAAGAACGACCTTTTAAGACTTCAGGAGCTAGAAGGATTAGACGAGAAACGCCTCCAAGCTCTGCAGCGCATCGCGCTCTACCAAGCACGCATTTCCAGAGCTTTCAATCATAAAGTAAAGGAAAGAGTGTTCAAAGTCGGCGAGCTAGTTCTAGCCGTAAGAAGGCCGATGATTCTTACCCACAGGAGTAAAGGCAAATTCCAGCCCAAATGGGAAGGTCCTTATGTGGTCGAGACAACGTTCTCTAATGGCGCTTACAGGTTAGCCCAGCCTAATGGAGACCTATTAATGGCTCCTATTAACAGCAAATTCCTAAAAAGATACTATGCTTAAACTCCTCTGCTCGGGTTGGAATATAGCAAAAATCTCAATTCTGATAAAACTACTTCCAAAAACACAACTAGTTGGGTCATATTCTATCATGTCCATATAACCTCTGAATAGATACGTTCGACTAATTTTAAAATGCAATACCTATCATGTCCATATCACCTCTGATAGTATCTTGCCTACAAACCTTAGTCAAAGTATATTATATCATGTCCGTATGACCTCTGAATAAATATGTCCTGCTAGAGTTTCTTGAGAGCCTATCATGTCCATATCACCTCTGATAGTATCTTACCTACAAACCTTAGTCAAAGCATATTCTATCATGTCCGTATGATCTCTGAATAAATATGTCCTGCTAGAGTTTTTTGAGAGCCTATCATGTCCATATCACCTCTGATAGTATCTTACCTACAAACCTTAGTCAAAGCATATTCTATCATGTCCGTATGACCTCTGAATAAATATGTCCTGCTAGAGTTTCTTGAGAGTTTATCACGTCCATACTACCTCTGATATCACTCTCGTCCAAACCTGTCATTTATATTCCGAAATGATGGGTCCACAAAGTCAGAAAAGAGTTCGCTTTATTCCCAAGAAAGAGCAGAATTACACTGGGAAGCAAGAAGAAGAAAGGGTACATCATTGTGGGGGAGCGGTCAGATCGTGAATCTGCTGCGCCAGTACAGCTATCCTCTCATCCCTACAGGCCAAGGCATCAGCGCGGGCCTGCTCCAGCCGTGCCTCGTTGTCTCCCTTGAGGGACAATTCGGCCCTCGCCCGACGAACACCCGTACGGGCAGCTTCTGCACGATCCAGATCCAGTTGTGCTGCGCTCAGTCGACCAGTCGCTACATCCAGACCTGCCAACGACTAGGAAGCCCACTCCTCCGCCTGAGCGAGCTTTTCTCTCAACTTGCGAGCCCTCGCTACGTTCCCTTCATGCTCGGATTGGCACTTCAGTTGAAGGGCAAGGGCCTCCTCCACGACGGCTTTTCTTTCGTCCATCTCCAGCTGACGTGTTTGAACGAGTTTATCCAAGCTCTCCATCTGTTTGGCAAACCACGCAGTCATGAAGTCATATCTGGACTGGACCTCAACTTCAATGCCGTTCCGAGTTAGCCGCAGATATTCGTTATTGGGTTGCTCCAAACCATTAACCATCGCCTCCAGGGCATCAGCCAGCCCAGTGCCGTCAAAATCTTGGATCGCCTCTATCGGGATCCGAGAGGACTTCTTCAGGCACTCGAGTTCCAGACTCCCCTTCAGCACCATCGGTATCAGCGCTTTCAAAGTAGCGTAGAAGACGCTGGTATATTGCTTGGTCAATGCAACTAGATCCGATTGGGCGCCAGGAGTAGCCGCGGCATTGGCAAATCCCCCTCCAGGAATGATTGCAGGCGAAGTGGTCACAACCGTCGCCTCGACAGGTGGTGCGACCAAAAGAGGCACGTCGATCGGAGTAGTCGCAATGACAGGCTCTTCTTCTTCTTGGGATATCAGACCCCCCTCAACAAGCAGGCCGGCCCCCGAAGATACTTCCTCCTCAAAGTCGAACGCCTCCGTGTCATCACCAGGAGCCGGAGCAGAGCCAGAAGGCGCTTCAAAGCTGTATTCCCCGTGGACGCCATCCCCTGGAAAGAGGACAAAAGAGTTGATGTCAATATAATGGTACTCTTTCTAAAAAGGAGACATAAAGATGACATTTACCCGTGGCCAGTGGTATATACGACGCATCTGCAGTCGAGGTAGCTAAATCATGCCTTAATGACGTAATGCAAACTGTCATACCTGGAGAAGGGGGTGGGCCAACCGACATCGCTAGGAGCTCTACCAAGCCTCCACCAAGGCGCGGTCGTGGTTCGTCAGCTGGGACCTCGCCAGGCATACTCACGGACACGGCAGGGGTTTCATCCGTTGCTGGTCTAAGGGAAGATTCTTCCATCCGCCTCGGCCACACCGACAATCTCGTACCACTACCGGAGGCAGTAGCGGCGACGACATCCTCAAGACGAAGTGTCCCGGCACCGCCAACCGAAATTGAGGGTCCCTCCCTAGAAGGTGAGAAACCTTCGATCAAGGAAACATCCTCGACAAGCGAAACATCAGGTTCCTCTCTAGGGGCCTCGATACCAGGAATTCGAAGAGAACGACTAACCGTCCTCTTCCTCTTAAGAGGAGAAACCTCCTTGGGAGCAGCGACCCTTCGCTTCCCAGAGACTACCAAGGCCCCCGCAGGCAGAGGCACTTCACACCTCGGCACCGTCACCAACGGCTCATCAGGAGTAGCGAACTCCTCACCCTCGTCAGGAGAAACCGAAGGGACTTCGACTCTTCCCCCAGGCGTGGAAGGCGGCACCCTAAAACTCCGATGCATGTCAAAATCACGGTGGAAGGTGTTAACCGCCACGTAGAACTGGGCATACGAATGTAAGATGCGCAGCTCCGTGGAGGGTGTGACGACCGGCACAGTAAAGATTGCTCCAGTGCATCCCATGATGAAATATCGCCATCCTCTGGCTCCATCGATGAGTCCACCCCTGGACCTGAAGCTGGTGACGGCATTGCCCACATGCAATTGGTCGTACCCAAATTGCCTTGCAAACCGACTAGGCAAGTAAGGCTCGAAGAAGCAATGATCTTCACTTCTATACAACAAGTGGGAAGGCCTGATACAGATCAACCACTTGAAAGCCTCCGGAGAAAGATTAGTCTTCTCTCCACCTAAATCCTCCAGCCTGATCCCCGATTGATTGCGATGTACAGAGGGGACAATACAAAGGAGCTTCCAGCCGTGACTGAGGCCCAGTGTCAGCCTACAGTCTAAAACTGTGTTCACATTCCAGGGAGAGTCCTTATAATTCAGCAGGAAGCTACCCCCCCGGGCTACTACCGGAGCCAGGGGACATCACCCGAGGGTTGTGCAGAATTAACCATCCCATCAAATACAGGTATGGTAATTCCACCCGAGGAAAGCTTTTACGCCGAGTCTCATCGGCGAGCAGCCCGTCAGTCATGGCTCTCAGGCCAGCCTGTATACGGCACACCATAGCAGGGAGCAAGCCCAGTCTCGCCCCAAACACCAGACGCACCGCAGGCCACAGGATATTTCGGTGAATGCGGTCCGCAGATGCAGTGCCAGGCACCACTACTCGACGCAGCCATATGGAGAGAAAACCAGCCAGCTGGGCTTCCTTGGACAGAGGTCTGCGACAATGCCTCAAGTAGCTATAGGCCTTAGTGCCTTCAGGATACTTTCCTACCCCGTCGTCAAGAATCTGGTCCAGAGCCTTGGCGTCATCCATAAGAGCCTCGACGACCTGGGCGCTAAGCACGCCCAAACAATTTACGGGCTCATCCTTGTCCCCTGAAACTTTCTCCGGCTTGGCGGCCCTTGCCTGTTGGAAGAAGAGGTAGGACGTCCACTTTGTGGTATGGGCCAAATCGAAAGGCTCGTCATAAAAAGCAGTGCACGCAAAGTAGTGGCACATCAGCTCCTGATACACCTCTACTACCCGAGGGTCCGAATCCCCCAACTCCCGATTAGTGGGGACATACTCTTCATAGGGGGTATCCCCCATCGGCAGCCTCGAGATCACTGCCATCTCATGGAGGGCCAATCCCAACTCCCCCAGCGGAGTGGCAAAAGTCCCGGTGAGCGGAATGTATCGCTCCATCAGTGCCAAGTACAGGTTAGGGTTAGGAGGCAACCCAACACTGGTCGCGCTCACAGCGGCATACAGCCCAATGCACTCCAGCTCTCTCTGATAGTGCTTCAAGGCCCAGTTGACTAGGCAAGCCCATCGACGGTTTGTTGGAGTGATCCACCCGTTGCATCGAGGATTCTCCTTGGGATATACTCCCCCTCGCCCCATGAAGTCGTTGCAAAAAGTCGGCAACTGGACTGGCTGGATCACTAGACTATCTTCGCTCGGGGCACTGCCCGGGTATAGTCCCCTGAACGACGTCACGAGGCCAAAAGGACGGCTGACGAATGACCCCTGGTCAGCTCCTTTCAGATGAAAGATCTTCCCCGGTTTGCCATGAAGATCGGGCGTCAGGGTCCACGACATCTTCCTAGGGTGTGTCGCATGGAAGAAGGCTGAGATGGGATAATCCCTCGGCATCGTTGGCAGGTACAAAACCAGGTTCCCGGCAAGAAATACCCAAGGTTCTCTCTTAGGCTTCGTCTGGGACCGTTTATCGATCATGTCCCCAAAGAGAAAAGCTGGCTTTATGTACTGCTCCCCGTCTATGTACGTCAGGGGCTCCCCGTTAATCATATTCAGCAGCGTTCGCTCGCCCTGAGCTGATATCAAAAGCTCCCTTCCCTCAGGATACTGGGGTCCGGAGATAGGAAATGCCACGTGGGACAGATCCTCCAAACAGTTCGAGTGCAGCATCCCGGCAGCGGAACCCATCACCTCGGCCATTGAAGACTCACCCAAATTAACTGCAAAAGTGCGAGAAAAACACGTCTTTACAAAATCTTGCAACATGGGGATCCAGAAGCCACAGTCTGTGCTTTAAGCCAAGACTGTACAAATTTGGTCATTTTACGCAGGAAGTCTCATCCAGAGACGTAACTGGCAGCGTACGATCCGTGCTTTACGCCGGGCTACCAAAAATTCTAGTAATTACGCCGGAGGTTCCGTCCCCAGGCGTAAAACTAAAATTTTATAGTATGCACCAAGTTTTTGGCAGTCAGAGCTGTTACGCCCAGAACTGGGAAAACTATGGAGCCCTTACGCTGGCACATTAGAAATGTGGGCGTAAGAGATAAAAATGTCTCCGTGCATCATCTTCCTCAAAGAGGCTATCAGCACAGAAGACGACCTAGCACGGTCACGTTCAACGTGCGCGAAAGATTTTTCGTCATTCTTTGTCATCCCGAAGGCTCTACCTCTAAGATCGGGAGCGCTGCTCGTCGGCGGGATACTTTGCTCAGAATGAAGTTTGCCTTGCCCGACCGAAGACTCCCTCGCCGGGGCAGAAGAATGGGAAGAAGAACCTACACTCTTTCCCTTAGCGGAAGGGGTTTGCTTCGGCGCCATTTCTGAAGACTCTGAGTGCTCGGAGAAGCAACGGAGAAAAACTTGAACAGACGAAGACTCTCTTTCGCAGAAGACGGATGAAAAGTTTTCTCGCAAAATCTCGGGGTATATATAGGGTTCGGATCGACTCCTCGAATCCTCGGACGGATTCCTCGAAACCCTAACCAAATCTCACAAATTAATATTTGGTTATGATTGGGTACTACGGCAACCCACTACTCTCGAAAGACGGACAGTCAGCAAATTCGAAGAGTTTTTCGTGCAAAGTAGATTCGCGGTTCTACGCTAAAGAGCTTTCTACGCTCGACGGCTACAGATCTACGGTTTTATGCTCACAAGCTATAAGTCTATGGTTTTAAGCCCGGATGCCTTTTGTGCTCAGTAGCTTTTATGCTCGAGAGGCTACAAACCTACAACTTCACGCTTAGTAGATACTAACCTATGGTCCCACGCCCGGTGGTGTTTAGTTTACGCTCGGAGGCAACAAGATCCATGACCTCACGCTCGAAAGACTTCTTTTTCACACGCTGCAAATCTACAGTTCTACGCTAAAGAGTTTTCTACGCTCGACGGCTACAGATCTACAGTTTTATGCTCACAAGCTACAAGTCTATGGTTTTATGCCCAGATGCCTTTTGTGCTCAGTAGCTTTTATGCTCGAGAGGATACAAACCTACGACTTCACTCTTAGCAGATACAAACCTACGATCTCACGCTCGGTGGCTTTCTACGCTCGGTAGGCTACGAACTCAGGATTTTTGGCCCATCTATACTAACGGATCTCTGACTTTTCGCATATCCGAACAGTGCTCAAAGCGGTCAATTGAAGGAGTTCACACAGAAGATACCCCCTCTTAACCTCAAAAATATCCCAAGGACCCGAAGCATGCAAGAGTTCAACATTAAAAATCACTCTTCTTCGTGGGTCAACTCGAAGTTCATCCAGAAACCCATTCTGAATATTTCATCTACAGTTCAAGACGGTGGCTCAGTTTTATAGCCATTTCTCACCCTGTTCCAAGGGACTTTCGGGAAATCACTCTTGAAGATGATGTCTGGGACAAAGAATTCTATGCGGTCCCTACATTCCTAAAGCAGCTGCGCATCGCTAGTTATGCGTAAAAGACAGGACGGGACCTAATACTCTTTCTATCAGAGTCGGCGTACAGAATCGGACGTGTCGAAGCTGCACATATTCAGACTTCACAGCAACATATGGCAAAGACGATCATATGCGAAGAAGAAAGACGACTTTATTTAAAGTTAAAATCACAATTACATATGAGGGAAATCCTGTCTACAAGGGATTTTTCTTCATTTTCGTGATTACATATGAGGGAAATTCCCTCTACAAAGGTCTTTATCTTCTTCCAAGAAGATGAGCGGTGGCAGGAGGATACACAACTGGGCATAGACCCATCCTCCAAAGCAGGGTAACTCTGCTTTCCTACAGACCACCGCCACCCTAGCCGGTCTGTCTGCCTCTCGTCACCAGAGGTAACGAAAGAAGGAGCCACTTGCAAGCGGCCTGGTCAAATGTGACCCCTCCCCACTCTCCGAGTGAGATGCCGTATGAAGTTGCTGATTATTCCGAGCAAGGGAGGCTAAGATATCCTTCCATGATTCATCATTGCAGATGACACTTGCTCGAAGACGCCGTCTTGTTTGGCTCCTTACATGCTGGAAGAACATGGTCTTCTTCTTCCTCAGGTCGACCCGACGAACTCCGGCGATCATCTCAGCATGGTGAAAGAAAATGTGAGAAGAAACAGGCCCCATTTCAGAAGGCGTTTCGAGTTACGAGGGACGGTTCATGCTTCATTCAAAGCGTTTCAAATTCCGAGGAATTTAAAAGCTTTGAAGGGGGTCTTGTAGAAGCATGAAAAATACGCCGGATGATAATACGCAACCTATTGGTACGGGGCAGCGTAAAGAGATGACCTCAGAGCCGCCAAGCAGGCAAGACAAGAGCTTCTCAGGACCATCCGCGTAAGTGCAGTATGTCTAGGCCGCCTCAGAGCGTAAAGCAGAGGGCTTCGTCGCCTATATGGCGTAAAACACATCCGCTTTCAAATGCGGTATTAAAGCGTACGAGGAACGCTTCGTGTTCTCCGAGATGAACCTGTCAGACCCTGCAATGAACCTGACGTCTGAACTTCTGACAAAGGAATATGGCTCGGCTACCCAGACGACGGCTATAATGATGGCACGGCACTATAACCCAGGCTGTCAGTTACCGCCATCTCCCTCGCGTAAACTGCTTTTATGTGAACGAGGGGATATGCTGCCTTGTTTTATACAGGCAGACATGAGCTGTTTACACTCCGCGGTAGACAAACTGCCTGCCACGTCAAAAGCTGTACTTTGCACAGGGTTCGAGGCACGTCTCTGCGATTGGTGCACAAGACGGTGACAGCCTTCTCAAGGCACGTCTCTGCGATGAATGCACAGAAGAGCAGCAGACCTTCAAAAATACGCCTCCGTATTTAATGCGCAGAATGATGGCGGATCTCTGCATTTAATGCAGGGGATTTGATTAAGAATCACCAAACCATCGTGTGGTGACACTCCCCTTGCGTAAACTACTTTTTCGCATACAAGGGGATACGCTGCCTTGTTTTACACAGGCAAACGTGAAACCGTCTACACACCGCAGAAGACAAACAGACTGCCACGTCAAAAGCTGTGCTTTGAACAAAGCTCGAGGCACGTCTCTTCGCCTGATGCTCAGAACGGGGGCAGGCCTTCAGAACACGCCTTCGCAATTAATGCACAGGATGGTGGCAGATCTCTGTATTTAATGCAAGAGATTTGATTATATCTTCAAAAGCCATGATTCCGGCTAAAGACGTCCACATCAGCACTCAGCATTGCACAATGGCTTTTACGCCCCCTCAGTTGTTATGCTCTCAGGGCTTCTACGCCCCCTCAGCTGTTATGCTCTCAGGGCTTCTACGCCTCCTCAGCTTCCATGCTCTCTCGGCTTCTACGCCTCCTCAGCTTCTATGCTCACTCGGCTTCTATGCCATCAGGCTTCTATGCCTACCTGGCTTCTATGCCTATTTTGGCTTTTATGCCATGGTGACAGACATTGGCTTTTACGCCTACCTCTTCTACATGGAGGATACCTACCTACGTGGCTTTTACGCCGTGATCTTCGTAGCAACAATACGCGTTGTGTCCCTTAGTTGGACCCGCATATACGCTCATTCAAAAGATCATCTATACGTAGGCATTGGTTATTTTAACCGTCGTGTAAAAGGGTGCTGTGATTCCACTCCTCGGTTTTTACACCAACTGAGTGGTCACTGTCACTAAAACTCTATAAATAGAGACCTCTATCAACAGAGGACAAGGTCGACAAATAAAAAGATCGAACAATTGAAGACTCAGAGAAGAGGTCGAACAATTAAAGATCGAGCAAGGAGAGAGGAGATCGAGAGAGAGAGAGAGAGAGAGGAACCCGGAGCTCAGGCAAAGGATAGGGATCGACGACCAGGGCATCGTGCATCCACCCTTTTCTGCAACCTCCGAGGCTGCTTCCTGTCTTCTACGGCACTTCTTCACCATCGTGTGGTCCAAGGGCTAAAGTGATCGACTGCAGATCAGACACCTATAGCAATTTATACCCAGATTAAATAAATTATACTCCCACATTCTCGTATAGGATTACATTGTACAAGTTTGTTTGTAAACAAAAGAACACGGGTCCTGTATAAACCCCGTCTTGAATACATCTTTCATTCTTTTCGTTTTCTACCACAAACACAGATTTGCCAAGCCTAATAGAGATTTGATAATGGCTCCTATCTACGACAAATTCCTGAAAAAGTACTACGCTCAATCTCCCTTGCTTAAACGGAGTATGATGAAGATCTCATTTCTGACGATACTACGTACAAAGACTAGTTGGATCATATTCTATCATGTTCTTGTGACCTCTGAATAGATATGTTTAACTAATTTGGAATTTCAAAGCCTATCATGTCCATATTTCCTCTGATAGTGTTTTGTATACAAATTTAGTTGGATCATATTCTATCATGTCCATATGACCTCTGAATAGACATATCCAGCTGAAACTTACCGAAAGTATATCACGTCCATATTACCTCTGATATCACTTTCATCTTAACCTATCATTTATATTCTAAAGTGATGGGTCCATAAAGTCAGAAGAAGTATCTTTATTATCTCCGGGAATAGCTGGTTACAAAAGGAGCAGAAAAGTACATCATTGGGGAGGAGCCGTTCAATCACGGATCTTTTACGCCAAAGCAGCCATCCTCTCATTCCTGGAGTTCGAAATGTTAGTGCGAGCCCGCTCCAGCCTTGCTTCATCATTGTTCAAGAAAGATAGTTCGGACAGGGAATTAACAAAACTGGCGTGGATGACACCTGGATGTGCCAAGTTCTGCTGAGCTGTCTTCGCTTGGCCTTCAAATACATCATGAACTACCGACATCTTGAGAAGCCTCTCCCTTGTCTGAGCGAGTTCAGCTTCCAATTCTCGAACCCTCGCTTCATTTTCCTCACATTCGGCCTGGCACTTAGCTAGCTGAGGAATAACCTCCACTAAGACGGCTTGCTCATTATTCATCTCTTGCTGCTGTTCCTGGATGGATTTGTTTAAAGATTCTATCTGCTAAGCAAGTTCCGCAGTTAGGGAGTCGTACTCAGCCTGAACCAGATTGTCGATGCTGCCTCAGGATAGTTGCAAATATTCGTTAATGGGTTATTCTAAACCATTAACTATTTGCTCTAGCGCATCAGCTTTTTCCACGTCACTGAAATTTCTAATCGGCGCTATGGTGAGCTTGGAGGACATCTTCAGAGCATCAAAACTTAGATTCTTCTCCAACACCATAGATATTAATTCTTTCAAAGTGACGTAGAATATGCTAGTATTGTTCAACTAGCGTGGCAAAGATCGAATGTACACTGGGAGTGGCCACGATATCGGTAAATCTTCTTTCTGGAATGTCGACAGAGGATGTTGCCACAGTCGTCGCTTCAACAGATGGCGCGACAAAAGAAGAGACACCAACAATGGTTGAAGTAGATGGCATACTCAACAAAGGAGGCACAGTCGAGATAATGGTTTCATCCTCCTCTGATGTTATTTGAACTGCTACCAGCGGGGTGACACCCGAGAATGTTGCAAATGAAAGATCGGCAGCTTCAAAGCATGCTTCTTCGACGTCGGAAACCGCCGTTTCATTAGCTGGATCCGCAACAAAGTTAGAAGTTGTGTCAACTCTGCCTTCCTCCGAGATGTCTTCGCCTAAAAATAAGATAAGAGAAAGTTAATATCAATTTAATGTTAATTTTCCTAAAAAAAATGTGAAGACAATATTTACCCATGGCCGATGGTATGTATGTTGCGTCTGTAGCCTGTACAGCTAAATCATTTCTTAATGATGCTAAACAAGCTGTCATACCTGGAGAAGAGGGTGCACCAACTGACGTTTGAGGGTAGTCATCCCAATCGTCACCCAGATCCACTGGAGGGTCATCGGGCGGAATCTCGCTGGAAATACTTACAGACGAAGGATGGGTTATTCCTATTATTTGTCTGAATAAGGGTATATTGATTCTTATTATGCTCGGTCTCGAAGGCGATCTTGAAGTACTACAAGTAACGTTGGTAGCAGCAGCAACCGCGAGCAAAGAATCTCCAGCACTATCAGCCGGAACTGTGGAGGTTCCCTCTCTAAAAGGCGAAGGACCTCTGATCAAAGAATCATCCCCAACAGGGGAAACAACAGGCTCACTCCTAGAGGCTCCCTTGGTGGAAGTCCTTTTAGGACCTCCGACTGTCTTCTTCTTCTTGCGGAAGGCTCTTTCATAGTGGAAGCCTTTCGCTTATTAGAGATAACGAGAGGTTCTACTGGCGGAGCTATTACGCCTCTCGGTATTATCAACAAAAAATCGTCTGCACCAGTGTATTCATCACCTTCATCCGAGGAAACAGACCGCATCTCCTCTCTTCCAGTGGACTTACGGGAGGGCATCCTGAAACTTCTATACATATTAAAATCATGATGGATGGTATTGATGGACGCGTAAAACTGCGCGTACGAGTGAAGAATGTGCAATTCCATGGAGAGAGAAGTCGTGGGCACAGCAAAGAGTGCTCTGGTACAACCCATGATGAAGTACCGCCATTCTCTGGCTCCGTCGATAAGTCCACCTTTGCACTTGAAGCTGGTGATAGGATTCCCCACGTGCAACTGGTCGTACCCAAATTGCCTGGCGAACCGGCTAGGCAGATAAGGCTCAAAGTAACAGTGGTCCTCACTTCTGTATAGCAGGTGGGAAGGTCTAATACAGACCAACCAGTAAAAGACTTCAGGAGAAAGAATAGTCTTCCCATGGCCTGCATCCTGAAGTTTAGTCCCCTGTTGATTGATATGTATGGGTGGACGGTACAGAAGAGCTTTCAACCATGGGCAAAATTTAATGCTCGCCGATAATCGATGACGCTAGTCACATTCTAAAGCAAATTCTTGTAATTCAACAAGAAGTTATTTTCCCAACCACTGGCAGATCCGGAAGACATCTCTCTGGTATTATGAAGGATTAACCATCCCATCAGATATAGGAATGGTAATTTTACTCTGAGATATCCTTCACGCTGTGTATCATCTGCAAGTAGCCCATCAGTAATGGCCCTCAGGCCAGCTTGAATCCGGCATACCATGGCAGGGAGCAGGCCCAGTCTTGCTCCAAACACCAAATGCACCGTGGGCCATATGGTGTTGCGATGAATGCGATTCGTAGATGCGATGTCAGGCACTACCCATCGGCGTAGCCAGACAGAGAGGAAGCCAGCCAGTTGAGCTTCCCTTGACAGAGGCTTGCGATAATGCCTCATATAACTAAAGGCTTTAGTGTCTGCAGGATAACCCCCTATCTCCTCATCAAGAACATAACCTGAAGCCCCTGCGTCTTCAATAAGATCATCGACCGTATTGGCACTGAGCATGCTCAGGAGGTTCAAAAGCTTATCTCTGCTATCTACAACCTTGTCCGGCTTAGCATTTCTGGCCTGATGGAAGAAGAGATAGGATACCCATTTGTTGATATGTGCCAAATCAGAGGGCTCTTGGTAGAAGGTGGTGCAGGCAAGATAGTGACTCATCAGCTCCTGGTACACTGCCACTGCCCGAGGGTTTGTATCCCTCAGCTCCCTGTTTGTGGAAACGTACTCTTCACAAGGAGTCTCTCCTATTGGCATCTTTGAAATCTCTTCCATCTCATGAAGGGCTAGGCCCAACTCCCCTAGCGGAGTGGCAAAAGTCTCAGTGAGCGAGTTATACCGCTCCATCAAAGCTAAGAACAAATTAGGGTTGAGAGGTAGCCCAACACTAGTGGCACTCACGGCCACAAACAAGCCAATACTTTCCAGCTCCGTCTGAAAGTGCTTCAGGGCCCAGGCAGTTAAACTGGCCCATCGAAGATTCTCGGGGCTAAGCCACCCACTCGTGCGAGGGTTAACGTTAGGGTATACTCCTCCCTGCCCCATAAAATCATTACAGAAAGTCGCTATTTGAAGCGGCTGGATCAACGAAGTGTCTTCACTCGGGACACTGCCCGACAGTAATCCTCTGAAAGGCATAACAGGGCCTCAAGAACTGCTCACAAAGACTCCTCGGTTCAATCCTTTCTTGTATGAGATCTTCCCTGGCCGCCCATGAAGATCTGGAGTCAGAGTCTATACCATCTTCCTGGGATGCGTGGCATGGAAGAATGTCGAGATAGGGTAATCTCTGGGCAACCTTGGCAGATACATGACCGTACCCTCAGCAAAAAATACCCAATTTTCCTTCTTGGGCTTAGTCTGGGATTGTTTATCGATAACATCCCCGAATAAGAAACCTGGTTTCTTATATTCAGTCCCATCTATGTATGTCAGGGGCTCCCCACTGATTATACTCAGTAGCATTCGTTCTCCTTGGGACGAGATCAGATTTCCCCTTTCTTGAGGATACTCGATTCCAGAGATGGGGAATGTCACATGGGACAAGTCCTCCAGATAGTTAGAATTTAGCATCCCAGCAGCAGAGCCCATCACTTCAGCCAAAGGAGGGATCTACAGGTCCACTGCAAAAAGCAAGAAAATAAGTCAGTTTTACGCTGGATGCTACACTCTTACAGTATACACCAAAGCCTAACAGTCTGAGCTTTTACGCCAGACTGCAAAGACTTGAGTCTTACACTGGAATCTATTTTCAGTGAGTAAAATTCAAAGTTGGCAGTATATGCTAAAATCTAACAGTCTGAGCTTTTACGCTAGACTGCCAAAATTTGAGTTTTTATGCTGGAATTTAAATCCAGCGCGTAAAACTCAAAGTTTGTAGTATACACCAAAAATTTGACAGTCTGAGTTTTTTTACGCCAGACTGCAAAAATATAAAGTTTTTACGCTGACACATTAGGAATGTGGGCGTAATGATAAAATATCTCTGTGCATCATCTTCCTCGAAGAGGCTCTTAGCACAGAAGATGACCTTGCGCATACATGTACAACGTGTGCGAAGGGTTTTATTTTCTCTCGAAGTCTTTACCTGTGATGCCCGGAGCGCAGCTCGACGGTGGAGCACTCCGTTCAGATCGGGGCTCGCTCAGCCTAATGGGGGTTGCTCGAACTTGAGCCGAGGAGCGAGATAAGGAAGCGGCTTTCTTTTCTTTAGCAGTGGAAGCCTATTTCGGTGCCATGGCGAAACTCAAAGTTCTCAGAAAAGAGACAAAGACGAAGAGTTCTCAAAGAGACAAAGGGTTTTGCAAAGACTGATGAAGGGGTTTTCTCTCTCAAGACCTTGGGCTATTTATAGAGTTCAGATAAACTCTTCGAATCCCTAACCAAATCTGATTTTTAATATTCGGTTATGATTTGGGACCACGTCAGCCTATCATTTGAAAAAGAAGACGGACAGTCATACTGCGTAACAAATCTATGGTTTTACGCTGAGTAGCTTTTACGCTCAGAGGCTACAAATCTACGATTTTACGCTCAGAGGCTTCAAATCTATATTTTTACGCTCAGAAACTTTTACGCTCAGAGGCTACAAATCTACGGTTTTACGCCCAGAGGCTACAAATCTATGGTTTTATGCTCAGAAGCTTTTACGCTCAGAGGCTACAAATCTACGATTTTACGCTCAGAGGCTACAAATCTATGGTTTTACGCTCAGAAGCTTTTACGCTCAGAGGCTACAAATCTACGGTTTTTCGTACAGAGGCTACAGATCTGTGATTTTACGCTCAGAAGCTAACAGATGCTACGAATCTATAACTTTTTGCATATCCTAAAGTCACGCAGGACAGAGTATGCGTATATCTTGACAATTTGGGTCTTATACTCGAGAAGGCTAATTACAAGGGATTACGCAAAAAATACTCCTTTTGGCTACAAAATATTCCAAGTGTCCGAAACACACAGATGCTAGCATTGAAGATGACTCTTATTGGGCCATTGGAAGTTCATTCAAAGTCTAGCCAGAATCTTTTACATCTAAGCTCAAGTATGGCCTGTTCGGCGGACATTTCTGGCCCTGTTTCGAGGAATTTTTGGGAAGCCATTCTTGAAGATGATGTTCTGAACAGAAATTCTTCGTATCAAAGAAGTGACAGTTCATAATTCTATGCGACTCCTCGTCCAAAAAAATAGCATGACAGTTGGATCTTCAAGACAACTTAATGCTAAAGAGCTTTTTACGCATCTTCCGTTACATTTAAAAGTCGGGACGTGACCGGATAAGCGTTTATCAGAGTCAGCGTAAGATTACTCAGGCATGCTGAAGCTGCGTATTATCAAACTTCCTCACAGCAAATATGGCAAATCAATGATGCATAGAAGAAGATAAGTTTGTTAATCATGATTACATATGATAGAAATCCATTTTACAAAGGATTTTTTATTAATATTCAAGATCATGATTATATATGATGGAAATCCGTTTTACAAAGGATTTTCATTAATATTCAAGATCACGATGGAAATCTATTACGTCGGGTTTTCATATTGATGGAGATCCTTTTCTTCTTCTACGGCACTTCATCGGCTTCTTCGGCCGATGAACAAGAAAAAGATTAATGGCGGAAGGATACAAAACTGGGCTTGTATAAATTATTCAAGCCCACCCTCTATACGCCATGGCAGCCATGCCCTAGAATTGTGTTAGGGATTCAGACCCAACACAATACTGGAAGACAGGGCCAAACTGCCTACCTACGTCCGGCTTTATGATAGGGAAAAATACAGCTAGCAAGCTGTATGGTCTAATGAGACCCTTCCTCTCTCCTGGACGAGTCGCCATATAAAATTGCTGATTATCCCGAGCAAAGGAAGCTATGATATCCTTCCATGATCCATCGTTGCAGAGGATATTTGCTTGAAGATGCCTCCTTTTACGGCTCCTTACATGCTGGAAGAGCATAATCTTCTTCTTCCTTATGACAGCCCGATAAATCTCGGCAACCATCATTTTGGTGACAGAAGTGTGAAAAAATAGGTGCACCCGCTTGTCTTTATATAGGCAAAAGAGAACATACCCAATCCCAACAACTTCCTAAATACCTCCCAAAAAAATTAGCCTCGCAGAACGAGTCAAATTTGACCGTTTCATGCTTCATTCAAAGTATTTCAAATTATGAGGAATTTGAAAACTTTGAAGGGGGTCTTGTAGAAGCATAAAAATACGCTGGGGAATTATAAGCGTAAAACCCCCAACATGCATGAAGCCGGCGTAAAACGGAGCTTCAACGCTGTGTGGCGTAAAATATGACTTCAGAGCTATTGGCGTACAACAGAGCTTCAACGCTATTTAGCATAAAATAGAGCTCCAGAACAGTCCGCGTAAAGCAGCATTCAAAGGCCGTTTTGGCGTAAAAAGGTTGCTACACCTCCCTCCGGCGTAAAAAATGTTTGCTTTTAATGCAGCGTAAAGTTGTACGAGGAATTTTTCGTATTCCTCGAATGAACCTATCAGACAAAACAATGAACCTAACTCCTGACAAAGAGTACTGCATGACGATCGAGAGGACGACTGTAATGATGATTCTGCACAGAGACCCAGACTGTCGTTTAGTGACATATCCTTGATACAAGTCATTTTTATGCATTTAAGGAATATGCTGCCTATTCTACACAGGCAGAGATGAGTTTTTACGCTTTAGATGAGATAAAATCAGACGCCACGTCAAAAGCTGTTCTTCGTACAGAACTCGAGGCATATCTCTGCAGTTAATGTGCGAGATGGGGGCAGATCTCTGCATTTAATGTACGAGATTTTATCCTATCTTTAATGACTAGGAAAGCTAAAACTAGGGCTAATACGCTTACATTACTATCCTGGCATTTTTACGCCAACCTGGCCATTTTCAGCTATAGGAGTACGCCGTATGCTATCTCCTCGAAATACGCCAACTCAGGCTATATTTGCAAAATGTACGTGATAAGGCTATTTGGCCCAGAATACGCTCAAGACCTCAGTCAGGAAGGATAATTGGCTAGTTTTACGCTGGTTATCTATTATTCATGCAGCATCGAGTTTTACGCAGAATTTGGCTTTTATGCCAACAAGACAGCTTTTGGCTTTTACGCCAATAAGACAGCTATTTGGCTTTTACGCCAACAGGATAGTTATTTGGCTTTTACACCAACCATCTCTACGCGAGGGGCAGTTACCTACGTGGCTTGCATGCCATGATCTTCGAGAAGAAGTTATATGCGTTACCTTATAATGGGACACGTATCATACGCAGATTCAGAGGGTCATTTGAACGTGGGTAGCAGTTATTATAACCGCCGCGTAAAAGAAACAACTTTCTTCACAGTTTGGCTTCTACACCAACTGGACAGTTATTTAGCTGATCTCTATAAATAGAGACCCTTGGTCATCGGGTAAAGGGGGCCAAACAGACACACAGAGACTAGAGGTCAGAATCAGAAGAGCGGAGAGCATAGACAGAGAGCGCCGATTGACAATTTCGGCAACGAGAATTCAATCCCTCTTGCAACATTTGAAGGTTCTTATTCTTCTACAGCACTTCTTTGTCATCGTGTGGTCCAAGGGACAAAGTGATCGACCGCAGATTAGACTCCTATAGCAATTTTTTCTTCAGAATTATTTCTTTTGTACTTAACATCCTCGTATAGGATTAATTGTACCCTTTTTTCTTGTTTGTAAACAAAGAAAGGGTTTCGTATAAACCCTGTTTTTATTCTTTTGTTTATCATCAAACACCTGCCATGGTATGCAGGATTCAAGCTGGCCTGAGGGCCATCATTGAGGGACTTCTGGCTATTGATATAGAGCATGAAGGATATCCCAGAGTGGAATTGCCATTCTTATATCTGATGGGATGGTTAATCCTTCACAACACCAAAGTGATGCCTCCTGGATCGGCCAGTGGTTCGGGCAATAACTTCCTGTTGAATTACATGAATTCTTCTTGGAATGTGACTAGCGTCATAGATTGTCGGCTAGCACTAAATTTTGCCCATAGTTGGAAGTTCTTCTGCATTGTTCCCCTGTACATATCAATCAACAAGGGACTAAACTTTGGGATGCGGTTCAGGGGAAGACTATTCTTTCTCCTGAAGCCTTTTACTGGTTAGTCTGTATTAGACCTTCCCATCTGTTGTATAAAAGTAAGGACCATTGCTACTTGGAACCTTATCTGCCTAGCCGTTTTGCCAGAAAATTTGGGTATGATCAGTTGCATGTGGGAAATCCCATCACCAGCTTCAAGTTCAAAGGTAGACTTATTGATGGAGCTAGAGGATGGCGGTACTTCATCATGGGTTGTACTGGAGCAACCTTTGCTGTGCCCGAGACCTCTCTCTCCATGGAGTTGCGCATTCTTCATTCGTACGCGCAGTTTTATGCGTCCGTCAATACCTTCCATCATGATTTTGATGTACATGGAAGTTTCAGAATGCCCTCCCATAAGTCCTCCGGAAGAGAGGAGATACCCCCCGTTTCCTCTGATGAAGGTGATGAAACCACCGGTGCAGATGATTATTTGCTGATATTACCGAGAGGTGTAATAGCTCCGCCAGCAGAGCCTCTCATTATTTCCCATAAACGAAAGTCATCCACTCTGAAAGAGCCTTCTCCCCGCAAGAAGAAGTAGATGACCAGAGGTCCCAAAAGGACTTCCACCAAGGGGGCCTCTTCCAGGAGAGAGCCTATTGTTTCTCCTGTTGGGGATGATTCTTTGATTATGGGTCCTTCGTCTTTTAGAGAGGGAGCCTCCACAGTTCCAGCTGAAAGTGTTGGAGATTCTTTGCCCGCGATTGTTGCCGCAACCACCGCTACCGAGAGTGCTTCTAGATCAACTTTGAGGCCGAGCATAATAAGAATCAATATACCTATATCAAGACAAATAATGGGACTAGCCCGCCCTTCGTCTGTAAGTATCTTGAGCAAGATTCTACCCGATAAACCTCGAGTAGATCTGGGTGATGACTGGGATGATTACCCTCAAGTGCCAGTTGGTGCACCCTCTTCTCCAAGTATGACAGCTTGTTTAGCATAATTAAGAAATGATTTAGCTATACAGGCTGCAGATGCAACATACATACCATCGGCCATGGGTAAATATTGTCTTCATTCTTTTTCTAGGAAAATTAACATCAAATCGATATTAACTTTCACTTATCTTATTTTCAGGAGAAGACAACTCGGGGGAGGGCGGAGTTGACACAACTTCTGATTTTGTTGCAGATCCAGCTGATGAAACGGCGGTGACCACCGTCGAAGAAACATACTTTGAAACTGTTAATCTTGCAACATTTTCAGACGTAATCCCGCCAGTAGCAGTTCAAGTCATATCAGAGGTGGATGAACCCACCATCTCGACTGTATCTCCTTCGTCGAGCATGCCAGCAACTTCGATCGTTGTTTGTGTCTCTTCTTTTGTTGCGCCATTTGTTGAAGCAACGACAGTGGCAACATCCTCTGTCGACGTTCCAGAAAAGAGATTTACCGATATTGCGGCCACTCCCAGTGTCCATTCGAGTTTTGCCATGCTAGTTGAACAATATACTAGCATGTTCTACCTCACTTTGAAAAAATTGATATCCCTGGTGCTGGAGAAGAATCTCGGCTTTGATGCTCTGAAGATGTCCTCCAATCTAACTATAGCGCAGATTAGAAATTTCAGTGATGCTGAAAGAGCTAATGCGCTAGAGAAAATAGTTAATGGTTTAGAACAACCCATTAACGAATATTTGCAACTATCCCGAGGCAGCATCAATGACTTGGTTCAGGCTGAGTACGACTCACTAACTGCGGAACTTGATCAGAAGACAGAATCTTTAAACAAATCCATCCAGGAACGTCAACAAGAGATGGAGAGAGAGCGAGAAGTATTGGTGGAGATTATTCCTCAGCTAACTCAGTGCCGGGCCGAACGTGGGGGATATGAAGCAAGGGTTCGAGAATTGGAAGCTGAACTCGCTCAGGCAAGGGAGAGGCTTCTCGAGGCATCGTTAGTACATGATGTCTTGGAGGGCCAAGTGAAGACAGCTCAACAGAATATGACACATGCGGGTGTCATCTACGCAAGTTTTGTTGATTCTTTGTCCGAACTATCTCTCTTGAACAATAACGAAGCAAGGCTGGAGTGGGCTCGTACCAACATTTTAAACTCCAGGAATGAGAGGATGACTGCTTTGGCGCAACATATTCGCGATTTAACTGCTCCTCCCCAATGATGTACTTCTTATTTTTTTCTTCTTATTTTCTCAGAGATAATAAAGATACACTTTCTGACATTGTGGACCCATCACTTAAAAATATAAATGATAGGCTTAGATGAAAGTGATATCAGAGGTAATATGAACATAATATACTTTTGGTAAGGCTTGGCTGAATGTAAATCTATTCAGAGGTAATATGAACCTGATAGAATATAATCCAACTAAATTAGTATACAAAACACTATCAGAGGTAATATGAACATGATAGGTTTACAAATTAGTTAACCAGATCTTATTCAGAGGTCATATGAATCTGATAGAATATGATACAGCTAACCTTTGTGAGTAGTATCGTCAGAATGGAATCTTTACTATACTCCGTTAAGCAAAGGAGATCAAGCATAGTACTTCTTTAGGAATTTGCCGTTGATAGGAGCCATTATCAAATCTTCATTAGGTTTGTCTAATCTGTAAGCGCCATTTTAGAATATTGTTTCCATCACATCAGGGCCCTCCATTTCTTTACGATTGTTTGTGTGAACTTCGGATATCGTACCGGAGGTAATATGGACATAGTACAATACCGTGTTTGTTGAGAACATCCTACTGGGGGATCTTTGGTGGACCTATTATTTATTGCACATGTTGAGTGCAAATAATAAGTTCGAAACAAATCCTATCAGAGGTAGTATGGACGTGATAGATTTTGTGGGTAGTAAAGACATCCTGCTGGGGGATTTTTTGTGGACCCATCACTTTTTTATGCACGTTAGTGCAAGTAATAGGTTTGAGACAAGTCCTGACGAGGTAATATGAATGCTGTAAAATATGACTCTGTGGGGATAGTGGAGAGACATATTTCTGTTGAGAGGTAATGTGGACTCGTTTCCCTTACGTGCATCCCACTGGAGTTTTTTTTGGTGGACCTATTACTTCTTGTGCACAAGAGTGCAAGTAATAAGTTTAAGACAAGTCCTGCCAGAGATAATATGGACGTGACAGTTTTTGTGGAACTAATACCACTGGCGTACTTAGAGTTAAGTACGGGTGCTAAGTTGAGATGACAACTGATATCAGAGGTAATATGGACATAATAATCGATAGCCGAAACTCGGAAGGTTTGCTCAGAGGTAATATGGACATGGAAAACTCATCCTGAGAGAAATTATGACAGCAGTTCAGAGGTAATATGGATGTGAACTCATGTCCAAAAAATTTGCTGAGTGTGGTCCATCTGAACATGAAGATAGACCAAATGATTGCTTCACTGGGGAGATTGATGGGACGATAGCTCAGAGACAAATATGAGCATGGTTAGCGTCTAACGAGGTGGGTTTGAATAGTTACTATGGGAGTGCGCAAGTAGACCTGAGGATTGCTCCGCTGGGAAGATTTTGAGGGTCCATCATCCATTGCGTATCCGGGACTCTTGGATACGGATGATGGCTTCAAGAATTTTGCTCTTGCTGGGGATGAAGAACCAAGAGTTTGATTTGTACGTCTGGGTTATGGACTTATTACCCATGGCGTACCTTAAGTACAGATAATAAGCTGAAATGACTAGCACTACCAGGGGTTATGCGAACGTGATAGTAGAAAGTCGAAAAGCAGAACTTTACTTATAGGTGATATGGACATAAAAAAGTTCTGAAAATATCTTACTTCAGAGGTAATGTGGACATGGTAAGATATGAATCTGCGGGGAAAAAAATAGGACAGAGGTGGTGATAATTTTACCCTGTTAGAGAAAGTGGAGAGACGTAGTTAAGAGGTAATATGATCATGAACTAATCGATAGCAGCAACCTGGGAGGTTTGCTTAGAGGTCACTTGGACATGGCAAACTCAGCTGGGAAAAAAATATTTGGACAACAGTTTAGAGGTAATATGGACGTGAACCCATGTCCAAAAAATTTACTGGGAAATGATTTGTTGAGTGGGGATAGACCTGAAGGTTGCTCCGCTGGGGAGAGTTTTAGGGACTCATCCTCCGGCCCTTTTTTAAGGAGCTATTTGCCACGTAGGAGTGAGATCAATTTGCTGTGACCTTCTTCTCGCTATAAGTACGAAGTGATGACTTTGGCGTCGATCAGCTCCTGGATTCTCCTTTTCAGTACATAGCATGCCTTTGTGGGGTGATGAATATACCGATGAAAGAGACAATATTCTGGGTTATCGACCTTGCCAACTCTTTCAGGGTATCTGATGTTGGGTAGCCGAAGCTTATTTTCCTTCATCAATATGTTAAAGATTTCAATGATGTCATCATCATTGAAGGAGAAAGTCCCCTTTGGCTTTCGGGCTTCCGATACCTGAGTCATACGGTCCTCAGGGAAGGTGGTCATATTTGCATCATCTTCAGACTCAGAGGGAATTGTACCCCCAGCTTTGGATGCTGCTCTGTTTTGTCGAGGAAGACTACCCCTAGACATGTCATCGTCTGGTTCTTCTTCTTCTTTTTGTTTGCCTTTGTCCACAGAAGTTGATTTTGAAGGACCTGCCTCTGGTATTACAGGATCAGACTCTGGAGGTTTAGATTTTACAAGAGATGCGGTATACCCTAACCCAAAATGAGTTCGTTGACAGTAAGGATCACCATACAACGGTATTCTTCTGCCTTTTCCATGATTGAGGTCTGGCTTCAACTTCAAATCATAACCCATATTTTGCATAATCTTTAAAGCTTGTGTGCTATATCTGTGGACTTGCATTTTCCCAGCATCAGACTCGTAGGAATCTTCTTGTATAATCGGTCTATTCCGCATTCGACCGAAGATTATTAGATGCTGATCGTTGCGAGTAGGTGGAACAACAAAGACAGTTTCTTCATGTGGCACATCAGATATTGACGCTACTTCCCATATGATCTCCCCGCGCTTGGTAGTTAGGGGCACTAAATCTTGATTTTGACCCCTGACTTTGCGTTTCTGGATAAAGAAATCAAGCAAATCAGGGAGATTAATAGAAGAAGAAGAAGGCTTATTCTGCCTTTTTACATCAGTAGGGACGCAGAGATTAGGGACCAGAACTATTTTTCTGCCATAAGAATACAGCAGTTCACCCATGTGAGTAGCATACGACCCATCATCTGTCTGAGGAGCCTGAAATCCCATAAAACGAGTCTTTTTTACAAAGACAGATCTATCCTGGCATAATTTGGATTTTTGCACAGGTTCACGTAAAACAGGGAAAGTTCGCGTAATCTGAAGAGTGGGAACTTTCTTCTTTTGGAGACGTACAAGCCTAGAGGTTGGGAGGCTTGCCACTTGTTTTCCCTTGATGTGATCAAAGGGACCATCTGCCTCATCATAGATGGAAGATGTATTTTTACGCGCAGAGCGCGTTTGAAATTTCTGAATTGGCGCTGAGGCCTTGTCAAAAATTTTGATGGAAGACGAAGGTTTACGCGCATGGAGCATTCTAGACTTCTGGATTGGCACTGGGGCCTTGCCAGAAGTTTTGTCTGCCATGTCATAGACGGAAGATAAAGTTTTACGCGCAGGGCGTGTAGGCTGTGCTGTCACAACCTTGTTGATCAGAGAGAGAGAGCTTATAGGAAGGGTAGAGGACGTCTTCGGCATCCACACTTTACGCAGCTTCCTGTTGTTCTGGACAGAGGAGGAGTGAGAGCCACTCCCTACATGAAGCATGTCTTCGTAAGCAGATTGGTCGAACTGAACGACCAAAGTCTTCTTCGTTGATCCGACGAATACAATATCGTGTTGAGCAATTACTTTCTCATTAGAGGAGAAAGTCGTCCCTAGCAGAGTCACTATCTTGTGTTTGATGATAAACAAAAGAATGAAACTGGATTTATACGAAACCATTTCTTTGTTTACAAACATAAAAAAAGAGTACAATTTATCCTATACGAGGATGTTAAGTACAAAAAATAATTCTAGAGAAAAATTGCTATAGGAGTCTAATCTGTGGTCGATCACTTTGTCCCTTGGACCATACGATGATGAAGAAGCACTGTAGAAGAAGAAGCTTCAAAGATTGCAGGAGGGATTGAATTCTCGTTGCCAAAGCTGTCAATCAACACTCTCTGTCTGTGCTCTCTCTCTATGATCCCCTCTCTGATCTTTGTGTGTCTGTCTTTGGCCCCTTTACCCTGTGACCAAGGGTCTCTACTTATAGAGATCAGCTAAATAACTTTCCAGTCGGCGTAAAAGCCAAACTGTGAAGATAGTTACATCTTTTACGCGGCGGTTATAATAAATGCTACCCACGTTCGAATCACCCTCTGAATCTGCGTATGACACGTGTCCCATTATAAGGTAACGCATATAACTGCTTCTCGAAGATCATGGCATGCAAGCCACGTAGGTAACTTCCCCTCGCGTAGAGATGGTTGGCGTAAAAGCCAAATAACTGTCTTGTTGGCGTAAAAGCCAAATAACTGACTTAGTTGGCGTAAAAGCCAAATAACTGTCTTGTTGGCATAAAAGCCAAATAGCTGTCTTATTGGCGAAAAAGCCAAATTCTGCGTAAAACTTGCTGCTGCATGAATAATAGATAACCAGCATAAAAATAACCAATTATCCTTCCTAACTGAGGTCTTGAGCGTATTCTGGGCCAAATAGCCTTATCACGTACCTTTGCAAATATAGCCTGAGTTGGCGTATTTCAAGGAGATAGCATACGGCATACTCCTGTAGTTGAAAATAGCCTGGTTGGCGTATTTCGAGGAGATAGCATACAACGTGCTCCTATGGTTGAAAATAGCCTGGTTGGCGTAAAATGCCAGGATGGCGATGTAAGCGTATTAGCCCTAGTTTTAGCTCTCCCAGTCATGACAAATTTATAAAGGATAGAACCAAATCTTGTGCATTTAATACAGAGATATGCCTCAATCTCGTGCATTAAATGCCGAGATATGCCTCGAGCTTTGTACGAGAAACAGCTTTTGACGTGGCGTCTGATTTCGTCTCATCTTGAGCGTAAAAACTCGTCTCTGCCCATGTAGAATAGGCAACGTATTCTTTGAATGCGTAAAAATGACTTGTATCAAGAATACGTCACTAAACGATAGTCTGGGTCTCTGTGCAAAATCATTATCACAGTCGTCCTCTCGATCGTCGTACAGTACTTTTGTCAGAAGTCAGGTTCACTGTTCTGTCTGACAAATCCATCCGAGGAATACGAAGAGTTCCTCGTACAACTTTACGCTGCATTAAAGACAAACGTATTTTAAGCTTTACGCTGGAAGGTAAAGCAACCTTTTACGCTAAAACAGTCTTGAAGCACTGCTTTACGCAGATAGCTCTGACGCTCTACTTTACGCCAAACAGCTCTGAAGCCCAGTTTTACGTGGACTGTTCTGTAGCTCTACTTCATGCCAAATGGCTCTGAAGTTCTGTTTTACGTGGGCTTTATGTTTGTTGGGGGGTTTTGACTGTATGATACGTGTACAATTCCTTAGCGTATTTTATGCTTCTACAACAGGCACTCTATGTAGTCGTATTATCTGCCTCATGTATATGTCAAAAAATATCTCCGTGGATTGTCCAACTCTGAAGGGCAAGAAATGCGCCGACTTCGTGAGTCGGTCCACGACAACCCATACTGCATCCTTCCCGCTAGGGCTCCTCGAAAATCCCATGATGAAGCCCATTATAATATCCTTCCACTTCCACTCAGGAATGGGAAGCGACTGCAATAGTACTGCAGTCCTCTGATGTTCGACCTTGACTTGCTGACAGACCAAATATCATGTCACGAATCTTGCAATCTCCCTATCCATCCCATGCCACCAGTTGTGTTGTCTCAAATTACGGCACATCTTCGTACCCCTGGGATGAATAGAATAAATCAAACTATGGGCCTCAGTCATCAACTCCTGGCGTAGCTTGCCACTTGGAATATATAGGCGATCTCCACACCTCAACATTTTGTCTTCGTGAATCCCGAGTCTCGTCTGCATGCCGACCTCTGTCCTCTCTCGCAGTCGCCGAAATCTCGCATCGGTAGGCAAGGCTGTCTTGATCCTCTAAACCAATGTAGACTGAACCTCTAAACTGGCCAACTGTTCATCCCTGCATGGCACTACAACCTCTATCCCGAGATCCTGAAGATCCTTTAACAAATGTCGCTGAGTCGTCAAAAAGTATTCCATAGGCTTCTTGCTTAAGGCATCTGCTACAACATTCATCTTGCCAGGGTGGTACTGCAACTCAATATCATAGTCTGTCATCAACTCCAGCCAACGCCTATGTCTCATGTTGAGCTCCTTTTGTGTGTAGACATACTTCAGACTTTTATGATCTGTGTAAATCTCAACCCGCTCTCCATAAAGGTAGTGCCTCCATAGCTTTAGTACAAATATTACTACAGCTAGCTCTAGATCGTGTATCGGGTAATTCTTCTCATAAACCCTCAGCTGTCTTGATGCGTAAGCTATCATCTTGCTGTGTTGCATCAGTACACATCTTAGTCCGTTCCCAGACATATCGCTATACTTCACAAATACTCTAGATCCAAAAGAAAGTGTCAAGATCGGTGCTGTCGTAAGACGCTTCTTCAGCTCATCGAAATCCGTCTGACACTCCTCAGTCCCGATAAACTTTTTGCCTTTACGTGTCAATCACGTCATAGGCGCATTGATCCTCGAGAAGTTTCGATGAACCTCCGATAATATTCGGCAAGTTCGAGAAAACATCTAACCTCCGTAACTGATGTAGGGGTAGGCCACATCTCCACTGCGATAATCTTCTCTGGGTTAACTGATAGTCCATCTCCAGTGATTATGTGACCAAGAAAAGTTACCCTATCTAAGTAGAACTTGCACTTGCTGATCTTGGCATACAGCCTCTCCTGCCTCAGTATCTCTAACACGATTATGAGATGCTCCTCGTGCTCCTCCTGGCTCTTAGAATATACCAAGATGTCGTCGATAATTACCACCATGAACTTATCCAAGTACTAGTGGAAATCCTTGTTCATCAGGCTCATAAATATAGCTGGCGCATTCGTTAAACCAAACAACATGACTAAAAACTTATAATGCCCGTACTTCGTCCAAAAATTTGTCTTTGGAATGTCCTCCTTTCTTACCTTGATCTGATGATATCCGAATCTGAGATCGATCTTCGAGAATACACATGTACCACTCTGTTGATCAAATAAATCATCGATTCACGACAGAGGGTAGTTGTTCTTTATCGTTACAATATTTAGCGCCCTATAATCGATACATGAACGTACCCTCCCATCCTTCTTCGGCACAAATAAGATAGGCGCTCCCCATGGAAAAATACTAGCCCGAATGAAACCCTTATATAAGAGATCATTTATTTGGACCTTCAACTCGTCCAACTCTTTCGGTGCTAGTCTGTAGACGGAAGAAATAACTGGCTCGGCTTCGGGAGTCAACTCTATAGTAAACTCTCTCTCTCTGTCAGGTGGCAGGCCTGAAAGATCCTTGAAAAACACATCCTCAAACTCTGATATAATGCGGGGTACACTGGTTCACCTTCTATAATGTGTGCCGCTAAGGTAGGTTGGACACCATACTCTCGGGATACTCGAAGAAACTCAAACTCAGGGTGATCTAAAAATAACTTTTCTACGTCAAAAATATAGCATCGCATGGTATTGGCTCAACCATTCCATGCCTAGGATAATGTCATAGTATAGACTTAACCTCATAATAAATTCTCTCGTTCTAGTTACAAACACTAATCCTCCTTAAAAAAATTCCTTTTTTGTGTTTTCTCTCCCTTAATGCATAAATACTCTTCTACTTAAAAAATTTCCTCGAGTTTTGTTCTCATTCATGTTCTATTTCATACCTCAGTTTTAATGGTATCATTTCTTTATCCATAATCAATTTTTTTATTTAGTTCTCTAATCTGATATTCCCAACTTCTTCTATCGATATATCCATCGTTCCTTTATTATAAACATAATTCTTTCGATATTAATTTTTTCATATCCTCCAGGTATAATACTCTAATTAAACTGTCACAACCAGTGTTATCCTTGTAATAGTTTATACCTACTATTGGGCTCAAAATTTCCAAGGTATATAATGTAATCCACTATTTCGTTAAGTAAATCCTCCGCATGCTGTATCAAATCACAGCTTATTCCCCCTAAAATTGTATTCCTAAATTTTTTTCTTTCTGTTATTTATTATTCTGAGTCACCATAGTATAATTATAATAATGGTATCACCCAAGCACATGCTAGAATTTTTGGTATCAGATAATCATCTTCCAGGTGAGAGCCTAAAATTTTATCTTCTCATGTTCATAATACCGTTCCTAGTATCGCTATCATGGGCTATAAATAATTCCTAGCATCTAGCCATGCATTTCCAAAAATTATTCTAGAGGGTTAGGATCAACAATCTTTCTAGCTTCCAATACTTCCCAAATCACTGCTATCTTAAGTAAGGGTGGGTTTTTTTTCCAGTTCAGGAACATACTATTAGGTCCAATTCTCTTGCTAACAATCTGCACTAGTTCTAGAATCTAAAAATAACCTATCAATCTACCCTACTAAGGGTAACAATCTTCTCACAAAATATTACATTAATCATGCCTTCTCTCGTCTGGACTACGATCTTCTTCCGCAGGGAACCACCAAGCACAAGCATTCGTCTCTCCGAAATAAAGGGAGATGAGAAACAATGATGATGATATTGATGGACAAGGAAAGAATACAATTTTGAAGTCCAAGGGCGATAAACAAATACAAAGGGAGTTTTAAAATCGGTTATGGATTGAGATCTTATTCAATAATAATCCTAAATTGCAGGCTCGTTTGGTATAGTAAAGTAACCGAAACAATATGCTCTGACCTGTATGAGCCACAACAAAAACCTTGTCACGCCCCAGTCCCAGAATACACGGGACTAGGCCACCTAGCAATGGTCTACTACGTACCAAGGGAACTCCAATCCGAATCTAATACGTATAAGCTGTAAATAGGGGTCACTATCTAGATAACACGGTATACATGCCTATGTCTTAATCCATAAGGATATGTAATAAAGAAGGGACAACATGTAACATGGTGTGCACCCCACACTACACTCGTCCGAATAGACTCGAAGAAAATAATATGAGTCTACAAATACTGGGCTGTACTAGCAGAAAATAAGCAAAGATCGTAATAGCTGAACAATGAAAAAGTGATATAAATATCGAGTAACAATACCTGCATACCGGTATAATACTCATCAGCAGCTCCAGCCTCCCGTCAGCCATCGACCCTACAATCTGGCAGGAAACTAGGTCCTCAGATGGACGTAACAAGATACAAAAAAATAGCATGCCATAGTAAAATAGAAGAAAAATATGTGATACGCTGGTGTAATCTAGAATAACCACCTAAGTGAGACACAACTTGAAGACAACGTTCAACACGTGGGCTTTCTAAATATAAATTCATAGCTCCGAGGCACAGAGACACATGGTGCGTACCGTAGCTCTGAGCACAGAGTCACACGGGTAATACTACAACTCTGGATACATAATCTTTCTCTCTCTCTCTCTCTCTATATATATATATATATATATATAGCGCATATGAAGTAGCCCAAGCGTCTAGTAACTGTCTTTCCCTCCCAATGCAGTCAACGAGACACATCTGCCGCTCGCTGAGCCTGAACATCTATCTAACAGTCTCGTCATACTGAAGTATCTAGCACCAATCATGATCCTATAGTCATCACATATTCTGGTCATGCTGACACTATCAGGATACATGAAGTCTGGCACGATGACAGTGCCTGATTGTGTCCTAGGGTTCCGATGTAACCAAGTAGGTACATTAAGGTATCGAGAAATATCTAACCATCAATACTAGATATTATTGACGAACGTCTGCACCAGGATATGACCCTGACACTAAGTAACAATTTTGATCCAAAGCGCACACAATGTATAGATAAAATAAATAGTGAATCTGGAACTGAGTTACAGAGTGGCAAGGTACACTTGCCTGAATCAGGATACTGAAGGCAGGGCTCCGGTACAATGTCCAAGTCCGAGGATCCTAAAGTACCTAGAGATGACATATAAATTAATTAATAATCTAGCTCAAAACATATCTAAAATAAGAGATGACGTCATGGACTAACATGGGTCTTTGTCTTAGTTATATAACTCACGTCTAAGGTACTGACTAGAGGGTTATCCCAAGTTGAATAGGGAAATATTGCATTAAATACAAATTCATCCAATCGCATAACGTCCTCAATAATATCCTCCAACCCTAATATTCATCAAGAGTGATTTTAGTCATCTATGTATAATGTTCATCCTCGACCATATCAACCCTGTAATCATAGAGATAAATGCATAAACCCAATTTAGTTGACGCACCTAAATACGCATAATGTTCACATATAATATCCTCAATCATATCATCAAACTATCAAACCGAAATTCATTGGGACAACATCCCCATCATATGCATTTTCACATATATATATATAATTCCAGACAAATGCTATTAACCTAAACATGGGTCTTACTCAGGGAACCCTAAAACCTAACTAGGGTTTCTTTTAACACATAGAAATTACTCCAAAACAAGGATGAAGGAGGAGAATTTAACCAGGTGGTTGCGGATGGTGGCAGCGGCGGTGCTGTGGCTTCGGTCAGTGACGGCATTGACCGCGGGGGTGGGGCTCATGTCGACCGTGGTGGTGGGGGTGGTGCTCAGCGGTGCGAGGGTGGTGGTGATTAGAACGGGGTAG